>KZ062472.1:16934-103874 GCA_002091835.1 Anopheles maculatus | reverse complement strand
CTTGGTTCTTGTTCCTCATTATTACACACTATTCTACTTTCAGCGCGCAACATACCGCCGGAGCAACAGCAGGAAATGAAGACACATCACGGAGAGCAACAGCAACAGCCTGTTACAGTTGCTTCTCGCAAGCAACGACATCTGCAGTAATAGAAGCCAGCGTTGGAATCCGCCTCCGGTATGGAACTTGTTTCATTTATTATCTTTCACTCTGAAATGCTTTACATGTCGCCGGTGGGATGTTCTTCCCATTCCGCTTGCCGGTACCAAAGGGAAAGTGCAAAACGATGCATCCCGCTTGGGTGCACACACTCGGCTCGACGTTGGAGGAACACGGAGACACGATAAAAGAAAGCACCCAACCCGAAGTGAAAGATACATTTAGAGTGGAAAATTATCCTGCCCGAACGAAGGTGGATGATCGACGTCATGTTCACCGGCAGTCGTTTTGTTACAATTTCTGACTAATTCTAGGGCCCATTCGTAGCTTGGCAGCAGGCACACGCACGCACGCACAGACCGGATTGCTTTAGGCCGGGATTGCTTCAGCTACAGCTTTGCAGTGCGTCACCACAAATCAGCCGGCGAGTCACAATGTTTTCAATAGTTCCGGAAACTGTGCTCCCTTTTCCAAATGACACACATCATACATTGAAAAACAGGATTCAACATTAACTTAATTTTCCGCATCTAATGTCGGCCGGAAATGGGAGTATCATCGTTACACTTATGCTGCAAAAGTTGATGCAGTGTAACGAAAAACAAGACAGAAAGTGTTGTTTTTTTGGACCGAGTGTGGATTTTTTAAGGTTTTTGCTCAATTGAGAACATTATATCAAAGAAAACAATACTTTAAACTATTATTTGGTGGCTTTAGCTCTAATTACGACTTACATTATTAAACTTAAAATTTAATTCAAGTTCTTCTGGTTTCTATTTTCTTAATTTTTCGCACGTATTCCGCTAAAAACCTACACATCAATTTATTTTATCGTCCCTAATCCCAACCATTCCTTCCATTCCTTGCGTACACACAGAAACGCGCTCCAGCCACTCGGCTCGGCAACCGAATTTGATTGGCTAAAACGGGTGCTGGACGCGATGAAGGATAGCTGATAAACTGTCACCGACAGGACAAATGAAAGGGCCAACAATTTGTGGAAGGGTTAATTAAAATTCGTGCCCTTTCTGCCCATCCTAGGCGACTGGTCCACCCCTGGTGCTGGGTGCCAAGGGTGTCATTTTTCTTTTGTATTCATTTCGGATTAGAAGTTCATCCTTTTCACCAAGCTTGAAGATTCCGGGCAACACCTTTTCTCTTCGGGTGCCCTATGTTTTGTGAGCTTTTGCTGGTGCTGACTTTTCTTTATTTTTTTTTCGATGGTTTCAATGGCCCACGCTACTTCACCTTAGCCAATGGACCGTGTCAGTACACTGCTAAATTGTGATTCGTCTTGTCTGACATCTGCCCAGCTAGACGCTGGGTAAACAGAAGAAAAACGCACAGAGGAGAACAAAAAAAAACAAGCAAGAGAAGCAGGGTCACTGTTTTACTTCGCGCCACCTTCATCGTGTCATTGGATTCCGGTTTTGCGTCGTAAATTTCCCTAGGATCGCAACGATAAGAGAAATAAAATGCTGAAAGTTTTTGTTGTTAATTTCCCCACCGTGTACATGGGCACTGTACTGGCAAGACAATGGCAAGTGCCATGCTACGAGGACAGGGAAGGATACAGCCTTTTCGACCTTTCTTGGGCACGTACACGCAACACATACACAAAAGTACAGTTTAATTGTGACAGTTTTTCACCGTGGCACGAGCTTAGCTCTCTCTCTCTTTCTTTCTCTCTGCGGACTACTCGTAACGTATCAACGGGTGAAAATTAAGAAAAGATTTTTAAACTCTTTATCGCTTGCTTACACACGCGGCCAACCTTTTGAGTTGGGTTCCGGTAC
Organism: Anopheles maculatus; assembly: GCA_002091835.1. Lineage (NCBI taxonomy): Eukaryota > Metazoa > Arthropoda > Insecta > Diptera > Culicidae > Anopheles > Anopheles maculatus. The sequence goes on along the minus strand of KZ062472.1, from coordinate 101,918 downwards.
GGCCGAAACACAAAAACCGCAACCCCATTCGGAGGCGACACTTTGCTCCCAAAGCAGTGATACACACTGCTGTCAGCTCATTTTATGCTCACCTTACCGGCAACGGACCACGCATCTGGCCAACCTTGCTGCGCGCGATTCAATCCACCCTACCACAGCACCGAATTTAATGTGAATTTTCTTAACCCCAAACCCAAAAGAAAAACACCTGAGGAATGGAAAAGCAAAATGGCGTAAGGATGGGAAACAATCCTTCCGGTCATGAGCCCGGGCATGATGGATGGAATGAAAACATGACCTGTTTACCTTGGCGAAATCCGATCCGTACGGAAATAAAAGAAATAACAGCTTTGCAACCCGAAAGGTAAACCCTTCCCCGCCTTCGCTCACCTCCCCCAACCAGGCCTGCAGGTCCTTAGATGGGAAGCAAATTTTCACCGAATTGACATAAAACTTCTAGTTTTGTTGTTTTCCCATTTTCTTTTCGCAGGCGCGCAGTTTTGCTTTCGTACTTGCCTTTTGTGTCCTTCGGGCATCGTGCTACATCGGATTGTGATTGTGCCAGTCCCGGGTGGTGGGCAGGCGACAGTGGACGGGGTTGCTAGGTCATCATCAACTGTTCGTGCCGCTGGCCTGCAGCGATTGTCCCGCACGGAGGATAAATATTTAAACAGTTTTCGGATGAAAAATGACCAGCAGACCGGACGGATTAAGCACAAGGAGGACAATGAAGGTGGGCACGAGAGGAATGTTGGGAGGGTTCAGAACGAGTGTCGCACGGGCAAACTTTTTCCAAACGCAAATCACACATCATCGTCAAGCGAGTCGTTTGGAGTAGAATAATATCACTGTTTGTGCAGTTTGGAAAGCGTAAAATATGAAGGTTTTTGAGAAAAATGCGGTTTAGTTGACGAACTGTCCGCTGAATATGAAATCGTGTTTGTAGCAACAACGGTAAACATAGTAAAATATAGTAATATTTTTGTTTTGGAATTTGCAATAAGTGTGCTTGATGAAAATATCATGAAGTAGAATTTCGTTGACAGAAGATGAAGATATAAACTCGAACATTGCTGTTTGAAGAGCCAACTTTTTTGAATCAGGGTAAGTTACTTGACCATGTCGGTAATAGGAATTAACACATTCTAGGTTAAACTACAATCGGCAAGAATAAGCAATAATCTAAATTAATTTTCAGTACGGACATGTTCAGTAAAATTGTTGAGTTCACCAACTAACTAGTAGCTGAGCAAACCTCCGTAAAGAATGCTCGTCTCATACCGTCACAACCGTTTCTAATCGACTGTACACGTGTGTACAATACTCGATAATCAATAAGAGACAGTTCTGACTGTCCCTGACGCTCCAATGGTTAGAAATAAATTTGTTAACAGTCCATTATGAAAAGCTTAATCCTTAATTTACCTCCCGCTAGCGATGACGACAGGTGATATGATCGCTTTTGCACGGCGTACCAGCACATCAATCGCCGCCTGCAACACTTTAACCATCAATAAGAAGTGGCTCTATGCCCGTCGGCAAAACCACATGAAAGCGCACATAACAATGCTCATAGCTTTCGCTACGGTACTGTAGCCTTGCCTTCCTAGAAGATGGTAGGAATACACGCATTCAGGCACGTTCCTTGTTCCGGGAGCGCTCGAATGTATTGCGTTCCTTCCATAGTGTTTTGTAATTTCTGCTATAATTTCTGCCGATCGTACAAAGACGCAGAATTACAGCGGAACGGTAGCATGATACGGTAGGGCGCCGGGCGCACTGTAATCAAAGCCATCGGCTGCAGCAGTAGCAATAATTTAGAGCCAGTGTAAACACGTCTCCGTCAGCGATCGTGTCATACCGTAGCATCGGGCACCCGGGGGGCAACCGTTTCGCTGAATCATTTCTTGCTGCAGCACGTCCGTACGGGTGTGACCGACGACATGGCATGGTTGTAACGTAGACGCGCAGCCAGTCATGGCCAAATGTCAAACGTGGCGGGAACATTGCTTGACCCAGACGACAGAAACAACAGCAGCACCAGGTTCTCTCGTCTGGTCGCCGGGTCCGGGTCCGTATGGCAGTCGACGCTGGCAAATTGACGCCGGGTTTTCCATTTTGTTTATCTTCGGACGAGTCAGACACTCGGGTGTAAATATGTTGGTGGGCGCCCGAGATGGATGTCTTGACGGGCGGTGTTGGTCTGTGCTGCGAGCCAGTCACGTCATCACTGGGTGGCTTGTGTAATTTAATTATGATATTTAATCTGTGTTTATTTCTCTACTTGTCTAAGGGGCAGCGCGTAAGCATTGGGGTAGGTGTTGTTCTGAAAAGCGTATGTGTGGGATGTGTCAGCGGAATGATGTTTGCATTTGCGGTGTGTGCGAGGAACGCAGGAAGCGTGGCAAATTACAATCTATGGCAACAAATCAAGAGCGGTCTTAAGACTTTAGAATAAAAGAGAAGAATTTAGAAGGAAAAAAGTGTTTAAGTGAAAGGTATACAGGATTTGTAGAATAGTTTGTTTCTCAAGCACAAAATATGAGGTTTAAAATGTTAATAATCAATAACGTACCTTCTTTAACACGAATTCAAACTATTTCGTTTATATAATTTCTGTTACTATAATTCTAAGCGTGTCGAGCTCCATTCAACTTACGATCTATTTCATCCAAGGCAACAGTTTACAACAGCTGCTCTCTAATTCTATTACAGGTAACTGGCTAACGGTGCTCAGCCAAAGGTGCTTCATTAACCTGAACCGTTGCTGGTTTCCGTTGCAGTGTTCCACAGACTTCTCCGTGCACTGGTGACGTTTCGGAAGAAATCAATTCAACTACGCCTGAAAGATGCCCGGCAGTACACCAAGTGACTGTCCCACGGGAGGGAAGAAAATCGTCAGGAAATTGTTATACGCATCCGAACGGTGTTCGTTTGATGATAATTTCATTCCCTACGCTTCACCTGGTCCGATGCTCTAGGTTAACCGTCCCGAAATGTTCGTACGCATGCTGGACCGGACACTGGTGCGACGGTGAACGGTTTTGAAATTTGCCATCAGTAGTGGCGCATCCTGTTCTGCATCGTGCACGGAAATGACAGCGGGATAGATCGGAAGGTGTTGATTTATTGCACCATTTCCGTGGCCATCGTCAAGGCTGGAAGGCGCATACAAACGAACGGAAATGGGTCTCGATGAGTCGTGCCATTTAGTGGGAACGGGTTAACCCGAGTAGACACGCGCCCGGATGGTCAATTATCCCGATTCGCGTTCGGGTTATGGCTCGCGGTAGGTTAGGGATTTCCGTGCCGTTTAATGCTGCTCGCGTTCTGCACCGTGAATGTGAATTGGTTTGACGAGGACGGGGGACGATGGTTACGGCCAGGCAGCTAGATTCCATTGCTCTTGAGGTGTTGATGCTCAGGTGGGAGTTTGTCTGATGTTCTTGATGACGTGAAATTTTCATTCTTATGTTTTACTGATGAGCGTCTTGGTAGTCTTAATACCTAACCTAATTATTTACTGTTATATTTGTTTACTGTACTGTAAAAGAGATGAATTTGTTACCGAACGATTTGATTACTTTGTGTTCCAATGCTTCGAAGTAGCTGCAAACTAAAGCTGAAATTGCATGATGTTTACGTGTTGGACGTGTGTATAGCTAAACAAAGACACTCTTCTCCAACGGCGGTCAAGGCTCTAACTGTATCATTTTGTTATTCTCTGCTAAATGCGGTTTTAGAAATTTTATAACTAAGCAAGTACAATATACCTATACGAATTTACTTTACTGGATAATCGGTATTATAGAACAGAATGCAATGACGACTGGAAGGTATTATGTATCGTTCGTTCACGAGAATTCTTCAACGATTTTAAGTTATGTATGGAAATGATAATGTATAGTAGTTGTTTCGAAACGCAGCCGTCACGTAGTTTCACGAAGCGAACAAGGCACGAGGTAAAGTAGCGTCAACGTAAAAAGCGTCTTTCGGATTAAGCGTCTAAAGATGATCCTATCTTGCGGAAGAGATAAAGCGTTTTTTTAAAAGTAATATGGGTATATTTACGTCCGTTGGTCTCGGAGGCTGATTATGAAGAGAGCGATCGATCCGTCGATCGTACGCACGAAGCCTTTACAAAAATCCTATCGCCGGATCCACGCCGGAAACTCTCTCCCACGCGCTCACGCAGTTGACAAGCGATAAGAACGCACTCATAGCTCCAGAAACGCATTCGAAAACAGCGGTTTTGCAATAATGATACGCGGTTAATCGACCATCGTTATGTTCGATAACCAGTAGTTATTGTGAATGTATCTTGAGTGAGCTGTTCCTATCTATTTCATTTATTGTAGGAATCCAATAAAGCACACCAATGGACACAGCCAGTTTGGTTTCAAAGCGTACCTTAGTTAGTGAATATTCCGAATACATTGTCATTATTAATACTAATACCAAGTAAATTTAAAGTTGTTTGTTCCTGAGCGAAATATTCCTCGTAAAGTAAATTCAATACATCCGGCTGGTGATGTGGTTTCATTAATTTAATTATCGGCTTCCACCAGATAAGCTTTACGTTGGACAACAGTCAATGGGCTTTCTGCCTATTTCCAATCCCATCATATTTGGCTCCCATCCAAACAGCTGGATCTGTTGATTTGTCATTTCCGTTGGGTCCGTTGTATTCAAACATCCCGCCACCATGTTGGAGGGTGACCGAGACCGAAACCGGTGACCGAGCAGTATTTATTCCATCACAGTCCAATATATACGGAAAGGAATTTGATCCAAATGCCACTAGGAATTATAATCAAATAGCTCGTTTCTTCCAATTTGGAACAATTTGCATTGTATTTAGCGCGGGTAGTCAATCGAATGTATGTGCGCAGTATCGGTGTTTGCTCGCAGTTTGGCTAGTGAGCGAGTGTATTATTTCTAAACACATACACAAATAAATGGTAATGCTCTATGGGGCTTGCCCAAAACGTGACCATATGGACACCGTATTCGATGATAATTATAGAGCGAAATTAAATCATCTGACGTTATACATATTGTGGACGAGCTACTGGTTTGTTTTCAAAATTAATCAATATTAATTTAAGTTAACCCTAAGAACTAGATCCCTCAGGACATGTTTTGTTGTAATGTAGTAATGAGATTTTTGGAATGTTGTTGGTTCAAATTAATATATTTAATGAGTTTTCAAAATGTTTGTCCCTATTCAATTTAAAGCCTAATATTAAAGTTATTTTGAATCAGTTTTAACAGTACTATTGTTGTCATACAATGTTGCAAAGTTGTAAAAGATTGCTATTCGAACGTTTAATGAGGACCATCACACAATGCTGTTTCCAACAAATTGAACGCTGAACCATATTCCCTCACAGTCCACCGGTTCTGTGGCCGTTCGAAATCGCCTAATGGTTTCGTTGTAATCACGCGAACCTGCACTGCCCATCAAAAGCCTAACAAAAAAAATGCTTTACGCATGTTTCTCTTCACTTCACTTTGATGTTGACCACCGGCAGCACATTTAGCTTTTCCGATGGGAGTATTGCTGCTACGGGTGAAGCTTCGAAAGGGTAAAAGGGTGATTAGAAATTTACATTTCATCGACGTAGCTGATTGCTGTACTTTCGCTGAAAGCTCGTTAGGAGCGCGGACAATTGATTATGCGCGTTCGAACGAGGTTCAATCAAGGTATTTGAAGATTCAGGGTAAAGATAATGTTAAAAAACACAAAAAATGAACTGAACTACCATCAGACACGTGATTGCAATGGTGTTTTGATCCACGGTATATGTGATCAAAGGTTACAAAGTGGAAATGTGATGATTGATGGAAGTGTATGCGTAAATGCATTTTGGGACTCATTAAATATGGATGTTTGGGTAAAAGTTTACTCTTCCATTCGTTTTACTAGCTTGAGGAAAACATAAAACTTAATTAATAAATGATCTAAAAACCTCGTTTATTTAAACACGTTTTTTTAATTTTTCATTAATTATTTTGCATTAATACAATAGAGTTTGCTTCAATATCATGTAGCCTTCTATTGATTCTGACATAATGTTAAATGACATGTTTAATTTAAAGCTCTGCCATCACTTGTTTCGATGACGAAATTTCCTTTGTTTCTACAACGAGAGAGGGGGGGGGGGGGGGGGGTTAGTCACCGCTTTCCAATCCTTAACGTCCAACAAAGGACCGCACATTCTGCCGGCCGGGTTTGGTTAAACCATTCCTCGGTGCGTTCTTGAAATTTTATCCCATTTTCTTACAATTTCCTCCCAAAACGCGACAGTCCCCAGGCGCTATGTCATCGGCAAACACCTTTTCAAATTACAACTTTCCGGCCACCCGCAAACCCTTCCCGTGCCAGTGTGGTACTGCTTTCCCGGTTGCGAGGTGCCTATCCATATCCTCCTTGGCTTTCACCAGGAAACCCTTACCCGTTTCAGACGAAGATGGAATTGGGACCACTCCCTTGTGACGAATGAACGGGACGGATCCTCACGTTCGAAGACATGGCAGTCAAGGTGCACGGCCCGGCAAACGTCACGAGTGGTCCCCGCAGTAATTTACGCCCAACGGAGGGCTGCGTGTACGAGCAGTTCCCAACAGAGGGCTCGAGCTAAAATGTTACAACGACCGGCTCAAAGACCGACCCGGGGTTGGCGAATAATCTTGCGAGCTTGAGCACGTACCCGTTGTAATTCATGCGAAACGCGAACTTTCAAAAATGGAGGGTTTCGCTTTGACTACCGGCCACTGTGCAAGTATGCCGCGATGCGTTTGACTTTGGAATCGGCACGCCAGGTGGGTGAGATTGTGTCAGCCGTTTATGCTGGCGCATAATTTGCTAAACCTACGTACATGGTGGTGGTGGTGTGGGGTGAAAGGGTTCCGCTAAGAGATATTTTAAAAGGGCCCGCGCAAAGATCCTTCTCCGTGCCGAGCGCGTGTATGAAGAATTACGATAATGTTGCGAGGATCACACCCAAGGGTGCCTCGATGCGTCAGGGGACCCAAAAGTGGATTCTTTTGATGATGAACGCGCGAAGGTAGGAGGACTAGGGTGTAGTGGAATGAGTCCAGAGTGGACCGGTGTAAGGAATTTCGGAAAATTGTAAACACGGTCGGATAGAGCAATGATTATGCTGAAGAATGTGATTAGTAAGGGACAGTAAAATTAGCTGTTGGCTAGGGAAGTGTTGCTTATCCTGTAGGTAAATATGACTAGTGCAGATAAATGTATATTGACTTGCTTTTTATCATACGATATTTGATGTATAGGTACTCAGTTAGCTGCTGTTGCATGTAGTATATTAGTTGTAAGCTTTTCTATATCTGTTTTTTCATAAAAATACTTTTATTTATCACTTTCAAAACTAACGTGCAATTAGAGCTTCTAATCCGTAGCCTGCCCTGCTAACTATCCGAATGACTCTCTGACTGACTCTCCATAACTGAATAACTCTGACTGACTCTCTATAACTGAATGACTCTAATTACAATCTGTTCTTCCGCTTTATATAAGAATGTGCAAATGCTTCGGCTTGCAGCATAATGCTCCATACACGAGGCTTAATTGCAACAGGATGCTCCACACGCACAGCTTGCTGGTAGTATGTTGTTTTGCTTGCGCGACTTGCTTGCAATATGACACTCCACACGCGCATCGCTATTTGTTGACGTAGCGTCAGCTTCAGCATGAGAACTGTCTGGCGTTAAACATCACACGCGCTGCTCCTTCTTGGAATGTTTCGTCATGTCCGCTTTTATATCCGCTTATATGCAATTTTGGTTATTTTAACGCATTCTTCAAGACGACGACTTTTGGATTGTTTGTGCTGCTTTTGGATTGTTGTAACTTATTATGAATGTATGGTGCACGATTTTCCATCTGGGGAGAATACAAGTATTTCCGATAATGCTCTCCGTGATATCTAAGAGTAAAAACAAATTGAAAGTCCATGATACCATTTTGTCGGTCTAGAAATCCTCTATTTAACACTCTAGTTCTCAAGTTCCTAAGAGAAAACTAAAAACATATCCTTAATTCAATATCAATATCTGTTCATTCATAACAGTAATGTCACGCTGTCACGTTTTACAAAAAGCAGTTAAAAATGAAACAAGGTGTTCCTATGAAAGGTAGGAGTGTTTCTGTGTGAGAGTGTGGCTTTTTGATTGGGAGCAATTACAATATTTTACTCATTTTGTATCTATTTTTCTGAAGGGGTAGGGAACTAGAGAGTTAATGTCAGGTTTTGCTATCAGAAAGTTTAACTTTAGGACAAATTAGAAAAAAGGTGAAAGATATTGTAAAAGTTAAGTACAAAATAAAGAGAAGAATTACGGTATTGAAAAAGTTTAACTTTCATACTACAAAATATTAGTTAAAATATGCGTGTGTGTCTCTTTCATTTTGGCATCTGATGAAAGACTTTGATTTGATTCAGGATTTTTATTTCGTGGAAATGGGTTCAGCTTTAATACTGTCCGCTTAACAAAAGTTCAAACTAAAGCGCTCCGTCCAATTGATGTGGGCTATGTTTTTCCTGGGACAATTAGTAAAATCATTACTAATCAACTTGTGTCTGCTTACCTGGATAACATTTACATGCGATCAATTCGATGGAATTTTCTGGTTGCATGTTCACTCGTAGTTTGTGTATTTTGTTTAACCCAGTTCAATTAAGTTGATGTTGATGGGTGGTATTTCATGGTATACAGAAAGAATAAACTATATTTCTGGTAGAAAACATAACCGGAATAGTTATTAGTCTCAAAAAAAAAACAGGTTTGTTTGCGTATTCTGCATACAATGGTGTTGTAGGTTGTATACAATGGTGTTCCATCTAATCAACGAAATTGAACTCTGGTTTCAGTAACGTTGATTGATGAATGAAAGATACGGTTTCCCTTCGCCAAAAGACATTTTCATCGCCTTTTTTTTCCACTTGGCAAACATATTCCCCCCCCCATGTTTTCCCCCCCAACAATCAAGTTATTCACACCAGCGCTATACATCACGCTGGCGCGCATCTCGCCACCTTTTCCCACCGTTAGTTCGTAAGTTGGTGTGATTTTCGTTGTTTTTGCTCCACCGTGCACAGCTACCGATGGAAAACAAGTCTTAATCCTGACCCGGGACACCGAACGGTTGTGTGGTTGTTCACACGTCGAAATTTGCCCGTGCAAAATGTGGAAAACGCGGGAGGGTCGGAAGATTTTTGGATCCTCTGGCTGGAAAAATACGATCGTAAATTTGCACTTTTAATGTGTTTGTCACCAAAGTTGTTATCAGCCGGGAAAGATGCGGTAAGCGAAAGCGTCCACGGGTACGCTCTTTGAAGAACAAAAAGTTTGGTTTGGTCTAGTGGTCATCCGATTGCAGTGGCTGAAAAAGCTGTTGGCAAAAACTCTCCACTGCATAAACACATTTACTCACGCACACACAGACACAGCTACCAACCGTGTTTTTTTTTGTTGCTGCTGGTCTTTTTGACCTGACTCGTCCATCCTTTTCACTTCCGGCAAACAATCGAATTTTGTGAACCAGCTTCCACTCATTCCGTTTGCCGGGGCCGTTTCCTTCCGCGATGCGTTGGTTTTTCGGTTGGTCATCCCATTTTTCATCCTTCGTTTCCTTGTTTCCACGAATGACCAACACTCACGCTCACGTGCCACCGGTCTTGGGCTTCAGCTATTTGCACAAAACTGCACAGCACAGCGGGTGTGTGTGGTAGTACGCCCAGCATAAAGTGACCCCTTTAGGAAAATTACTCCTTCGAGCAATAGCCAAAAACTCTTCGCTTTTGGTGAGACGATGCTAGAAAACACAGGGGCTGATGGGGGGCACCAAGCACAACTGCTGATTACACATGGTTATGAAGGCAAACACACCATTTTCCCGAGCACAAAAACGATCGACCACTTCCTTCCCTGTCTGTGGCGTAGCACCTACTGGAACGTCAAGTCAAGGCACGGAAGCTAACGCCAAGCCTTTACGGACTATTTGTTTGTGGGCGAAGTAAAGCGCCAGGAAGACTTTGCTGTAAATGGGGATTTTATGCTTGTGCAATGTTGATCCGTTTTTTTCTGTTTTTGGTCAAGTATGAATGTTGGCAATGATGTGTGTGCGAATAGAAATAAATCTACGGAAGGACTCGGAAAACTCTAATTTCGGATGGGGATTTTAATGGCAAATTTAAGTTTCGAGTTGGCAGTTTGGCAATTTGCCTAAAACAAATCTTTTCTGAATTGGGGGAAAGATTGATTTTGGTTGTTGATGATGATTACTTTTTGCAAATATTTGTAGTAATAATTAGAAGTTTGTAACCGTTTTATTTGCGATATCTGTGAAAATGAATGCCGCGTAGACAAAACATTCTTTGTACACAATCTACAATCTTTATAAAAATACCATATTTTCACAGGAATCTTGACAAAACAGCAGACAGCAACAACTTATCTTGATTAATGTTGAAGCCGGATGCAGCCACAAGGACGCAACCTGATGAACCTGCGTGAACCGAACTCCCGAAGCTTTCTCTCCCCTTCGAAGATCGAGTAGAACCCGATGAGAGACATACGAGGATTCTGCCCTAGACCGACTAGGTGAACGAACACCCCTTCGCCTGATTCTCTGCTCGTGTCGTATGTATTGAGTCCGGTGTATTGGTTAGACAAAGACACCGGAAAGTGCTTAAATGTGACTTGACAAACCAGGAATTCATATCCTTCGGGTTGAACTAGCTATTGGTTGGTTAAAAAGTTCTTTACAGAAATGAGAAATGCTTTTAACATTTCAAAATGGCCTGTAAAACCCTGTATTCTTCCGGTCACCGAGACTGGACGTAAAAATTCATGCACTTGTGTTAAGCTTTTACGGTTTGATTGCCTTATTTAACCGGCTCCCGACAGCAAGGCACAAGCTAGGATATTCTAAGTTAGTTGCAATTAGAAATCCGAATTGCTAAGTTCAGTTTGTAAAATTAAGTTAGATAAAATAAAGAATTTTTTATGACCAAAAGGCCATAGAAAAGATTAACCAAACCTTATCCGATATTCCATGAAATATTAATCAGATCACTGTGTGTTTACGCTTAGACGTCAAAGTAACTTGACGAAAGCTAGTTTCGTCAAGTTTATTCTCAAAATATTGCAAGAGATACAGTAAGCAGGGATGAGTGTCGCTCGCGTGGGTGACACTCATAAGAAAAATTATAAATATTGCACAAAACACAATTACACTCTCTCTTTGAACACAAAATCGAACCAAAACTCCGCGACTCTCCACTGTGTATCCTGTATTTTTTTTTTAAGTTGCTTTTGTGTTCTTTATTGTGTATACCGAAAACAGGTTCGAAACAAAAGAGTTTAACATAAATACACCTAACATAGCACTGATTAAAGAAAGCATAGTCAATTACAACTTAATTACGCGACCCGAAACTAGATTGTTAAGCTAGAAAAGAATCACAACAAACTACAAATACAAAAACTGTTACTAGCGTCCTTGGCACCCAGTTTGTGCCGAAAGACACCCAAACTCACACAAGCACCATTTTAAATTGGATAGGTACAACAAAAGTCAAGCCAAGCACAGCCTGCAAGGTTTTCTTTGGCTGCATTCTTTATGTGGTAGCGACAAAAAAAGGAATACAAACGGTCAGTTCTTGGCCTCATGCCTGGCACATGATTCTGAGTCCGAGGAGCGGATAATTTACGATTTTTGTTTGTCTCGCTGCTTACCGGAAAATGTGCCCACCTTTTCGGTAAACAATGGGCCGGTGGAATGCTTCGGTGGATATAATGAAAACCTCCGTACCCAACACAAGCCCTTGTACCCCTTGTTGATCGGGAAATGGTTTATACGGTGCTTTTTCCTCACCCCGGGTGGTGAGAAGAAACCATGGCCGAGTTTTTTTCCATTACACCATTTTTACAGGTTGCTTGTTTTCAGCCGAATGTGAATTGTTGTGCTACATGCTTTGTCATGAAATATTTCAAGAGGTACTGTGAGTAGGGATGAGTGTCGCTCGCGTGGATGACACTCATAAGAAAAATTATAAATATTGCACAAAACACAATTACACTCTCTCTTTGAACACAAAATCGAACCAAAACTCCGCGACTCTCCACTGTGTATCCTGTATTTTTTTTTTAAGTTGCTTTTGTGTTCTTTATTGTGTATACCGAAAACAGGTTCGAAACAAAAGAGTTTAACATAAATACACCTAACATAGCACTGATTAAAGAAAGCATAGTCAATTACAACTTAATTACGCGACCCGAAACTAGATTGTTAAGCTAGAAAAGAATCACAACAAACTACAAATACAAAAACTGTTACTAGCGTCCTTGGCACCCAGTTTGTGCCGAAAGACACCCAAACTCACACAAGCACCATTTTAAATTGGATAGGTACAACAAAAGTCAAGCCAAGCACAGCCTGCAAGGTTTTCTTTGGCTGCATTCTTTATGTGGTAGCGACAAAAAAAGGAATACAAACGGTCAGTTCTTGGCCTCATGCCTGGCACATGATTCTGAGTCCGAGGAGCGGATAATTTACGATTTTTGTTTGTCTCGCTGCTTACCGGAAAATGTGCCCACCTTTTCGGTAAACAATGGGCCGGTGGAATGCTTCGGTGGATATAATGAAAACCTCCGTACCCAACACAAGCCCTTGTACCCCTTGTTGATCGGGAAATGGTTTATACGGTGCTTTTTCCTCACCCCGGGTGGTGAGAAGAAACCATGGCCGAGTTTTTTTCCATTACACCATTTTTACAGGTTGCTTGTTTTCAGCCGAATGTGAATTGTTGTGCTACATGCTTTGTGTGTGTGTGTGTGTGTGCAGTGAGGGTACTTTTTCACCCTCCTCCCCCTCAAAAAAGGGATTTGTTCCATCCCGTTGTAAATCTAATTCTTACAAAGCAAAACAATCATACCCGCGCCGCTGCTTCCCTTTTTGGTTCCCGTGTCCCATGTCCCAAGGAAGAAAACAAAAGCAATCTTTTTTCATCACCTTTAGTGGGTGGGATTGAAACCACCGCTCGGTTGTACGCTGTTGGCATGGGCTGCACAGGGATCGCCCGGTACGTCGAGGTATCCGAGGTTTTTGTTTGCTTGTTTGATGTGTACTTTTGCCACCGATCCGACGACACACACTTTCCCGTTCTGGTTGTACTGGCTACACGTACACACGGGTTTTTGTTTTTGGTTTAGTGCCGGCCCGAACTTAAAACGGGCCGGGTAAAACTTAAGCGGTACAACAAGATAGAAAGCATACACGCATCGAATGAGAAGCATAATGCCAGAGAAAAGGGCCTCAGAACACCCATGAAGGTGGTACGTGCTGGGATGAATTTCCACCACTCTGGATGAGGAATTGAATGGGAGGTAAAATAAAGGGGAGCAAGAAAGAGTGAGATAGAGGAAGCAAAAAAACCGGTAAAAGGCAGATTTTAATTCACAACCGTACTGAATAATTTATCGACTGTGAAAATTTATTAACACGCCTGTGAGAGTTGCGCCGAATGACCCCCGTCCGGTGTGTAGGCATTGGGATTTCGAAGGTGGTGCTGAGCACATTTGAGGTGGGTGTCAGAATTCGCTTTTTCACTCTTTTAACACCCACTGATTGGAGTGATGCCTCGGAACAAAAAAAAACAGGGGGAACGAAATTTCAATGCAGTCTTAAGCTATGTTGCGGCAACGGATCTGACCGGTGAATGGGTTCTTGTGAACGCGTTGGGGAATATGTTTTCTGCCGACAGGAAGAAGAGGTGTTTTTGTTATAGTTTGATGAATTCATGAAGTTAGTAAACAAAATAGAATTGCTTTTTTTGTATAGGAAACAAAACAAGGATTCGTCCCATATGCCGCATTTTATGCGATAGGAAAAAGTCGTTGAAGTTATTTTATAGTTTTTGTATTTTAGGTGGTTTTGAGGTGTCATTTAGAACTTTATTTTTACTTGCATAATAACTGTCTGTCTTGCGAAACGTCTGAATATGGTTTGTAAATAAAATGTTCTACAAATAACATGAGAATCAGCGTTTGTATTATATTTTCTCTAGTAACGGATAAATAGATTTCTTGAGGTTTTAGTGCTCAAAAGAAAGCCATCATCCTGGAGTTTAGTTTGTGCTCGAAACAAATAGTTAATTATAACGCTATATACAAATATGGTACAGCATCCAGTTATATAATATTGCGCTTTTGTCTAATTAAAAGATGAATATAAATGTACTTCTGGAAGCATCACTCTAGGAGGTGACAATACGCCAGAACGTAGCACGCAATCGACTAAAATGATAGCTAAATAAAGTAAGACAACTATGGCCGTTTTCGAAAAATAAATGACCAACATAGGCTTAATAACACAATCCTCAGCCCTTCGCAGAAGTAACAAAACCAATCGCAAGCACGTGTGATAAAAGAATCGTTCCCCCCGTTTTTGCGTTGGCATAGAAGATACCCTCATTCCAGAAGCGGAAAGTACGAGCTTGGTGCCATCCTTGGTACCATAAAAATTGGGCACGGAAAATCCTACAACATACCCCGCATCGATAGAAACTTTAACGAACGGTGTAAGATTTACAACATGCTGGACCAGCTGGACACTGTATTGCTACGGCATGACCGCTAACAAAGAACGGCGTGAAAAAGGAAAGGTAAGAAAAGCGTTTACGATAATCCGAACGTGCGGGGTTCGTGGGTAGTGGCAGTGGATTTATGTTACAATTTATGCTTCTACGATGTGCGTCCACGTGTCGATGTGATAAGAAATGGTTTATGCGTGTAATAGCGTAAAAAGAAAGGAAAAAAGGAACACAACATACTTTGCGGGAGAGTAGTAATTTACGTGGTAGAAGAATTAAACTTTGATACATGCTTTGCAGTAGGTAGGAAGATCGTTAATGTTGTACCTTATTTTTGTTCGATAGAAACCTTTATGTCACATGTGCTATAAAGCAAGGTATAATGCAAATAGATTATCCTGTTTGAATGTATGGCGTATGGTCTAAGGCAAACAAATTGTTTTGGAAGGTGTGTTTTACGATATGGTTTTGATTTTGATGCTTTATATAAACGATTTAGCGGCCCGGTGGTAGATGCGACAGCGGCGCCGGTCTTCACACGACAGGACCGGGGTTCAAGTCTTATTTGGGCCGTTCCCCCATAGTGAGAACTAACTATCCAACTATGAGGTAACAAAAAGCCTAATTAGCCAAAAATGGCAAGCATGACCTAAGAGGTCGTTAGGCCAAGAAAGAAAAAGATAAACGATTAGTCAGAGGAAAATGGTCACTTAAGATGTTTAAAGTTTTAATCAATAATTTATTTTTAAAACTTGTCATTAAGTTGCTTTGATGCTTTGATGATAGAGAAGAGTGTTGATAATAAAAAAAAACGCAATTTCTTTTTTACATTTTTACATACATACATACTTTATTCATTTCATCTATTGATACAGCTACAATTTGAGTTGCGAGGTACAGCTATATAGCTTTTCAGCGACTATTCTATTCGTTATAATGGCTATCAAGCCTTTTAAATTGTTGTTGATTACACTTTTATGTTTTATGTTTTATGTTGCTTGATTTTTTTTTTTTTTTAACCCTAACTTACTTTTTAATAACCTAACTTAGCCTAAATACACCATTAACAAAAAAATAATAACGGTGAAAACAAACAAAAACAGAAGGAAGATGCTGAACTTATGCGTTAAGTAAAACCTAATTTTATCAAATCATAGTGAAAATGTCTCTAATATGACTATGTGGAGAATTCATTGATTTCATTCTTATATTTGTGTTTGTAATTAAGATTAGATCATTTATCGACAATGTATTACATTCCCTATGCAAGTCAGCTAATCGGGTTCTAGGAGGAGCATTTGTTATCATGCGGAGAACTCTATTAAGCGCAACTTCAACTTTTTTTAAATTAGTTTTTGCACATGTATGCCAAACAGATATTGCATACGTTGCAGCTGGGACGAAAACTTGTTTGTAAATTGCTAACTTATTTTGGAAAAGAAGCCTTGACCTGCGATTTATTAGTGAGTATAAGTTTTTGGTTAAGATTGCACATGACCTTATTACGGCGTTAATGTGGTCTCGATATAGGAGTTTTTGATCAACAATGAGTCCAAGATATTTAATTTTTGATACCCAGGAAATAACGCAATTTCTTATGTGCGGCATGTACAAGAGCTCATCTTAGCTATATCCACATCCTTAAAAAACTGCACATTTGTAGGTTATATGCTGAAAGAATCATCCAGAAGGACATACGAGGCTAATAATTCTAAACAAATAATTAGTTCGGTAATATTATATGTAAATAATGTATTCACTTTATGACAACACAAGAGCCGATGCGATCGTTGAATGATTGTGCAGAGTTTAAATCGTCGGCTTTCGGTACCTGCTGCGAGAGGCCTGCAAGTCATGTAGGTTGCTTTGTTAGAATAAATTGAGTGACCGTTTAACGCCTTCTTATCGCATGGCCAGGCGTCGTTGTTATTCCGTTGTATAAGGCCTAACAATTGGTTTGGTCTTGAGAATATCTACACGATTTGAGGTTTGAAGCTCAGACGATTTCAACTAGAACAGGTGTATTCCAGTGTGCGGTGGTCAATTTTGTAGTTATGTCTGATTCAAGCGAATGAAATTACGCGACATTGACCAATACACAGGGACAGAACATTTGGAAGACATCCCGAACTAAAGATATTCAATGCTTGTTGCAGTCGTCAGCAGTCATGTACATCTTCCACTGTTCCGTATAGTTTCACTTCGGGGCTGCTCTAGCAAATGTCGTTTACGATAAACGACTACGACATGTCTGAGGAGTGCTCTAGCATTTGTTGGCCAACACACAGCTGTCGGTCAAGCTGTCAAAGGACAAAGTCGGAACTTCCATGTAATAAACTCCAAGCTTTTCATGCTTCGTGAGGAGTATGGTGTGAGAAACGGGGTCGATAGCATCCTTCAAATCTGTATAGATTGTGTCCACCTGAATTTCAGCATCGAGTTGGCGTTTACAGAAACTGTCGAATTGTATCAGAGTTGTTGTAGTTGACATTTAAGGAGCATAGCCATGTTGCGCGTTACTTATATAGTTCATAGAAGCACCTGTGATGCAGCGCATAGTGAAGTGACGCCACGATAATTAGCATCCATTTTTCCGATCCTCTTTGTTATGTATTGGCACAATCCAAGATGATTTCCATACGCTAGGGAAGTTGCAAGTTTGAAGAGATGTGTTGAAGATGTTTGCTAGTATTGGAGCAATAGTGTCACAACACCGGATCAAAACAATGGTCGGAATACCGTCAGGGCTAGGATTGTAATTGATGGTTTAAGTCGCTTAATACATATCGCAACCGAACTGTTAGTTCCCTCCATACCGTCATACAACACAACATTAGGTATCGAACTGTTAGAACGTTTAGGAATTGGAATTGGAAGACAAATTGCGTACGACAGTATTCAGATGACAAGCATAACTTGAACGATTGTATCTGCGATATGCATTAACGACCGCAGAAAAATGATGTTTAGATACTGCATTTCCCATCCGCCGATGATTTTGCTCTTCGAAGTCTGATAAGGAGAGGAACACAAACCGTAAATGCCCGATGAATCATCTCCGTAAATTCCAAAACCGCAACGTTTATTGATGAAAAGTTTGAGCAGTCATCGTGTAATTAAGTACAGCAGTTGAAGTTTTCCGCAGTATTTCTATCAACCATATTAATCGCAATCAAACAGAATGGTTAGATTAAACAAGAAGACATATTTCAGAAAATTCTTCAATCACTAAAAGAAAAAAAGCTCACTCATCCGTTTTTGTCATTTCCAGCGCATGGCATCGCATCGAAATTGAAATAAAAATCACTTTACTCAATCGAGTTCGTTAGCAAATAACGAACGACCCATTATAAATGAACAAATGTCGCGCAACGTGATGGAAATAAGGTGAATGAAGTAACAAAAAAACACAGCGACCTCACTGCCATTTCGGTTGGATTAATCTGATCGATGTAAATTTGTCATCCAGCAACTACTACAGCTGCGACGGTACGGGTAGTTCTGTCACATTCCGACAGGTGTCGCGCTTGTGAGTCATCGATTGCGTCGCCCAGATACGTCTACCGGTACTAAGCTGACCGTTTTGTAATGTAGAACAAAAAGAAGAAATGCTAACCAAATCCTTGCTCCTGCACCAAATACACACAGGAAGACTGAAATTCTTCCTTCAGTACCGGGATCGTTAATTTTCCTGTACATTTGACGTTTGTGCCAGAATAGGCGCTGTAGAGGAAAGGCGGGCAAAGGATGTACCGGTTGCCAGGATTTGTCCGCACCAATGAAGCGTCCCATTAATTCTGCATTCAGTCCAATTTGCAATAACTGTCGAAAGGCCAAATGAAGTGAGGGAAGCAACAATGAGCGGAGGGTGTGTGTGTATGGATGCATTTTTGCATTTTCATTTTCCTTTCCGTTTGGGGGACCGGGTACGAAAGGACGAGGTCTCAATGCTTCGCCGAGTTGTCAGTTGTCGAGATGGGCTTCATTTTTTCACCCTTTTTGCTCTGCTTATTCCGTAGCGTTGTAGCGGGGATCAGATGCAAATACCGGAATTCGTTTGAGTATTTCGTTTTTGTCTTTGTCGACTGCGTTTCTGACATTTTATTCGTACCGGTGCAACGAGATACTCTGATAGTTACATGTGCCTTTACTTCGCAGACAGACCTACAGACGGACAGGCAGGCAGGCAGCAGTGGCGTGAATGAGCAAAATGAAAAATGTTTCTTTCATCCCGTTTCTGTTGCTGTTCACCATTTCGTGCCGCTCAAGTATGGCTTCCACGGTTTACGGGTTTGAAAAGACCGATCCCCTTTCGTGGTATGCAGTTTTTGCTCAGCTCTGTTCGACACTTGCAGCATTCGAAGCTGCATTGAAAATATGTAATGTGAGTGGAATAAAATAATTTGGCCCCTGTATTTGCTGCCTTTCATGGATTTAAATGAAACGAAAATGTATAGACGGCGAAATAGATTGAAACAACTGCGCCACACAACCACTGAAAACCGCTAATTGGTTCTTGTCGTTAGAGAATAGTGGATTAATTTGAGAGCTGCTGTGAAGGAACGGAAGATAAATTGCGTTTAATGCTAAAGTTTAATTTAAAACGGTACCTGGGAGGCGTTTTACCAACGAATTGTTCAATTTGGTTTCTGTTGAAATCAGCACGACTTGCACGAAAGTGGAAAATCGTTTCATTTGTAGGAAAAGAATTGTTGTTAGCAATAATCCTTAAACGATTTCATCAAAATGAAAGTTTATATTGCTAAGCAATATGCCTACTTTTCAATAAAATTGAGCATTCAATCAAACAATCAATAGATGGAATATTATTCTATTTATAAGGACAGCTAGGTGATTAGGAAAGAATACAGTTACAAAAGAAGAGGTTGAATAGGTGACAAGAAATGCAAAATCCTGCGTTATTCAATGGAACTGAATTTAAACTTAAAGAATTGAAGTAAAAACAATGTTTTAAAGGTCAGATAATAAACTGTTGCGTAAGCTCATCTCACTTCTATGATAAGAAATGCTATTATTTAGTTTTAACTTGTGGTATCGCTCAAAAACGAGTAGTTTAATGTGTTTCTTTTTATTAACGTGGGTCGTATTTTTTAATCTACACAGGTTGGGTCGTCCGGTGCCATTCTCATGACATGACTAGCCCACTGGATCCTGGCAAGCCTTATTTGCTGCACGATGATGAGATCAGCTCATCATTGTTCTTAGTTCTTAGTTTATTTCAATATTGTTTTCCTCAAGGGTTATACAATAGCGTTCTTTTAGCCCGACAAGGCCTAGCAATTGACACCGCACTGGATAAGGATGAGAAACAGCACTGGAGTTGTTTAGGAAGCGTCTTATGGTGATTCGCGAAAACTTCCGCTGTACCCCTCATCCATAGAGGTGACGCCTGCAGAAGACCAAACGACGGATCACGGATCTCAGACGCCATGCGGGTGATGAGGCCCAAAACCTTGCTAGCTCGCTCGAGGACTGAATTGATATGCGGCTCAAACGATAATTTGTCGTCGAGCCACACACCGGCTCCTCCATTGTCCTTAGAGTTTCGTCAGTTTTGGACAAAGTCCATGTCTCAGAGGCGTATGTGAGTACTGGGACTATAAAGGTTTTGTACAGTCCCAGCTTCGTCCGTCGCGACAGGTATTTTGAGTGGAGAAGTTTCCTCAGGCGGTAGTACGACCGGTTGACAGCCAGCACCCTTGCGCGAATTTACAAACCTGTAATCAATCCTGTAACAACATCCGTTCGAACAACAGCAGACCTGGACGCGATCCTTAAAACAAACATCCATTCGAACGATAGCAGATGTGAACAATAGCGATCGACAGCGATCCTAAAACAACATCCACTTCAGCAAATGCAAACAGACCGAAGTCACATTGTATCAGCTTTATCCTGACCCATCCGGAAAGCCGACTGACTGTACCAGATGCCGATCATCCTTTACATTATATCTACCTCTTCATTATATCTAGACAGGGTGACCAGCCTTACGCTCAAGCCCCCAAGCACCTCTGGAGGGCCTCGTAGTAGTTTGGTATTTCGTCTGGTTACTCAACCGACGTTCAGACAGTCCTGTTGTCCGGTTTACTGACCTCCATCCTGTTCGGCCGTACCTCACCATCTGTCCAAAGGGTTGGGACTGGCCCCGTTTACTCAAGCTTGAGTATACGGTGAAGCAGGTTACCACTCTGCATGACGTGAAGGTGACGAAATAGGAGTTGAATAGAAGAGCCCATGTAACCCTTATCAGGGCCTTGGATCCTACTTCATTAGCAGAGTAAATAATTTAATAGACAATGTAAAATTAAATCAATTCCATCCTTAAATTTGTATTAAGTTAGCATATGAAATTAACACAATTCGTCTTGAATCTGTCATACTTAAATATACCAAATAAAAATAGAATAAAATTCCATCAAAAGCCCTTACTTTATACTTTCCCAATTGTGATATATCGTGATCAAGCATAACAATCTGTACTGTATACTCACATGGTTCGAATGAAGGTACAGGCTACAGTGAAATGGAAGTAAACAACAATCAGTTAAGTTAAATAATCCCTGCTTTTTTCATTTATTTCAAAACGCTTCATCCACTTCGATGCACCTCCGGAACACTATGGACCGCTTTCTTATACGCTTGTTGCCCACTATTTTTTCTTTTAGTGTTTCCTACAACGCTTATCTGTTTATTCTGTTAGTAACAATTAGTTTCATGAATCTGTTCCACAGTTTCACACAGTTTCCTTTGCTTTTTTGTTTACGTACACATGTTTCCACATCCTTCTGGTTAATGGTTTGTTAATGCACCACCGAGTTTCCGCATTCTTTTAGTTTGTTAGAAACGTTTCCATCAGTTGGTTTGGCTGTTTGTTGGTTTTGTATGTTTTTTTTGCTAATGCAGTTACGAATGAATCGAATCTAATGTACAAACAAAAACGAATTGTGTAGCCCGTAAGAGGGACCGCACACTATGATACACACTCGCCAACCAACACGATCAAACCACCCGAACAATCCAATTCATGCTAAACTACAATCATTCTAGGCAAAACTTACTTTACTTTGTTCTTGCAGACGGCGGGCCGGGAACCATCGTTCAAGCTGAAATTAGCTAAAATCTTAACCGTTTTGTTTTCGTTTTCCTTTCCTTTCATTCTTTCAACTCATGCTCCGTGCTTTCATTTTAATTATCTCGTTTAACCTATCGCTTGTATTTTACTTTCTATACTTGATGCTATGTTGTTATTGTTATGGTTCAGTTTTACCTCTACTTCACTGTAACCTTTGACGGGATACAGTGTGTTTACATAGCGTACCCGGTAGATCTCTGTAATTACAATATTTTACACCAATCTTCAAATCTGTTTGTGTGTCAGTAAATGCCTTTTTTGTCAACATTTTCCATTTTACTAAAAAACAAAAAACCGTACCGTCGTCATCTGTACTGTGTCGTAAGTGTTTAGCTAATTTGATTTTTCCGTATCGTTAACTACTTTTTGCTCACTCTCGTGCGGCTCCTTACGTACACCCTTAGCTATCTTACAGTGCGCTCACGTTTTGTTTCGTTTACGCTTATCCTTACACAAACTCTACATCTTCTTGTTTATCAGTTTTTAGTAGTAATAGTAAAGAGATGATTTATGTTTAGTTTGGCGTATAGTGTTAAGGTTACGATTACGATTTAGCATACAGTTTTTTCCCCTTTTTTAATCCCTTAGTTTTGATTTAAATATCGAGTTAGATAGTAGTTTTAAGGGATTCGCGTGTGGTTTTAGATTCGTTTGGTTACTGGACAAACACAAATCTAGAAATTAGATGCAGATATACTCTTTTTCCCCGGTTTTCTTTTTATTACACCTTACACATTACACAAACTGTTTCATAGTTTTTCTGTTTTCTTTTTTTGTTCTGTTCCGTTTGTTGTCATTGGGTTGTTCATTGTTGGTTACCTTCATAGTATAATTTTATATTTGTTTTTTACAGCATAGAAAGAGTTCCGGTTTGTTTTAAGAGTAGTAAAAAACGGTCTGTCCTTCCTGCGTACTGTTACGCTGGATGCGGTTCCTATGTACAGGTAAGTATTCACTGACAGTTCATCTGTGTCAGCGTTAAGAGTTCAAATAGAATTAAACGTTCGTCTGTTTGTTTCAGCTCTGCCTTGTCCGTTACAGTTTTGGGATGGATCGGTTTTTTAGATTATTGTTTGTTATGTTGCTCGTAAAATCGGTTAAATAAACATTAAAGAAATAAGTTTTGGAAACAGAATAAAAAGTTTTCATGAAATGATAATATCTGGTAACATGGTTTGATTTGTAAATAATTTTCACTATTTCCTTATAACTGTATCAGGATTTATAATTAAAAAAATCTACAATAAAGTAAACTGGTTACCCGGAAGGGCAGTTTTAAAGAACACAATCGACAACATATTTTCCTTCGTGGGCAATAGTGCTAGTAGTAGCAGCAGTAGTAGTAGTAGTAGTAGTAGTAGTAGTAGTAGTAAGCCGGACATCAATCAACCACTCTAGAGGGCAGTCGTTTGGTGGAGCTGTTTCACTTCCTATCAGAAGCGGGTCGCATGGTTCAGCAATCGGCCCTCACCGATCGTGGGCAACCCTCCGGACGAAAGGTCCTGCGACGCGATGGAACCGCCACCATTGGACGCTCCAACCGACGGATTGTGGGGTAGCTCAGGAACCGTTTGAAGTAAGCTTGGCTGTGGGATGGTTTTTTTTTGTGGGTTAGTGCATGGGAACCAATGGTTCATTGAGGTGTAGTATGGGAAGATCGTTCAACAGTGACCGGTTGGTTCGAATCGAAGAAAGATTGTAAAGCACACTGCTGATCGCACATCACATCCAGCGAAGCTTTGTACGAATCTGTCCTTATGGTTGAAGGTTTTGGTGGTGGTATGGGAGGTGGTGGTGGTGGAGAAGGAGGAGGTGGTGGGATGTTAAAGAACTGAGAAGAAACAAACAATAAAAAATTAAATTAAACCAGCAAACGATACTCAAAAGTAAAGCTTACAAATCATACTAATAGCGACAAATATAGAACAAAAATATATATATTTTATCACAAAATTAACTTAATTGCAGCATGTTTGCTTGTCAAAAACTTGTTTTTTTTTTAATATTGCACGTCAGAATTGCTTCGGCTCTCCATCAGGGTTTCCCCTGACTTCGGTCTGTGTTTCTTTTAATATGTTGTTTCATCTTTGAGTACTTTTCAGCTTTATGAATGAAACATCCCAACGCAAAATAGCGTTACAAAAATGGCGCGATGACACCGATAATGATATTTTCTTCTTCCTTTCTCGCATTATTTATGTGTTCTGGTAGGACGAACAGTCCCCGTAATGAGATCAAAATGTCCCACTCGCTCCCAATTACAGCAGCACTCAAAAGCTTCTTATCAAAAAACGGCAACAAGCAAAAGCAACTAATAGCTTCCACTGGTCAGCAGTAAATGATGTGCTTTCTTGTGTAACATACTGCCGAGTAAAGCAAGGGCCAGAGAAAGCGAAGACAAAACTGTGCAAACAGCGCACGACGAAAAACAAAACCGGTTCAATTAAGAAGCGAACAAAAAAGATACAAAGAAAGAACAAATCTGTCCGAAGGTGAGTGGCTGGAAAATTGTCGCCCACTTGTTTCCAACCATGTTTCCCCGTGCCAGGGGGATACATTCACAGACGGTTCAAGTTCAACCGGTGTCGCCAGCTCGGTCGATCAAGCGCCGAGACTTACAGCGCGTGAACGTAATATGCTCCAGGGAAATCCCATTAGCCGAAGGGCTCTTCCATCATCGAAAGACAGCTTAAATAAAAAGCAAACAAACCGATTCACATGCACACACACACACACTCGTACATAAATCATTCGCCTAGCCGCTTGCAATCGATCCGTTCGGGGCTGATTGTCAATTTACTTTCCGCTTTCTGTGGTAACACTTAAATGTGGCCTTGTTTGGTGTGGTTGTGGATGTGTTTGTTTCGTTTTTTTTTGTTCCTTCTCTTCTTCCATTCTATTCTGTTACACAATCCCAATATCGACGCTGCCGAAGATATCCATTTGCGATAATAGTGTGCAAGGGGTTTTTTGGGCGGCACATTCCATTGCGAACCGTTGAGGTTGGCCGGTTGGCACAAAAGCGAACTTTCCTCTTCAATCACCCGATATCGGTGATTGGGTCCGCATACTTTGAATCGTTCCGGTCGGGTTACCGGTTTACTCGTGTGCCGGCGCTCGTTGGGCGGAATCGGGTCGTGAAAGGTGAAACGGAAAGCCAAAGTCCGTAGATCAATCAATTTAAAGCAACAGTCGGCTCATCGTCACCGAGATCCATAGTGCCATGACATTCACCATAACAACGAGCCGGCCCGTCGGATGGTTCGTTTAACGTCGGTCGGTGCCGAAGCACAGTGGAAAAAGGACACCGTTCATTATCGGGACAATGAGCTCATTTTTATCGGTCAACCCGAAGGTCGATCGGTGCGTGTGCAGAAAATGTGGCGAATGTTTCATCCTACCACCGTGTACCGGGTGTTCGCTGGGAAGTCGATTAGGGTGAAGGAAAACCCCAGACACACTCGCTGATCGCTGATTATTGGCCTGTCCCGAACGAACTTTCGAATGGGATTGAATTGTGCGAATTTATAGAAAGCATCCATTACTGGAAGTTTCTCTAGCTCCTTTTGTTCCGATTCAGATTTTAATCTTTCGTCCATTACTTTAACGAAATCGCACGAGAACGTGAATCTGTTTCGTTACTGCCCTGCAAAGGATCCATTCCGTTAGTTCAGGAGCTATGCTAGATAAGTTGCGGTCAGATTTATCACCCTCTAATGGTTTTTGGTTGGTTTGATTGGATGTTTGATCTGCTCTTTCCATGATTTGCTAAATTCGTTAGCAAATGAAAGATGGTTTGATATGAGTAATTGTTACGATTATAAAATCACTTTCAAATTTAAGTTATCATCCTGCAAAAGCAAATGCAAGTGATGATCTGTTTCGTAAGGAAGCGGAACGGAGTTTTTGATAAATCATACTATCATTCGGAACTATCATTACTTCCAACACTGGGAGCCTGAGAGTGAGTTGCTGCTTTTATGATACACGGTTTTCAGTTGGCTAATCGATGCTTGTTTTCTGCTTTTGGATAGCGAGATGTAATTAAGTTTTTTCCCCTCTTTGTATATGCATTAGCGTAAGATTTTCTTCCTTTTGTAGAGTGTCTCTTTTGTCTGACAAGACCATATCGAAAATCAAGCTCTGTTCCTTTTTGTCTAAAAGACCATTCAAAGATTTGTTAAGCCATACAATGAATCTATGTTTAGAAAACACTTCTTCAGTTGTAAGTTAGTTAAAGATTTTTTGGTAGAGAAAATCTTTTATTTTAATCCAAAAGCAAGGGAAAGGCTTTCAAAATACGAATGCTGAATGTAGGTTTGTAAACAAATGGCCGTTACTACGACATACAAACATTACACGGTGTTCAAGGTAATTTTGACGGTTAAATACGAAAAATAAACATGTTTTTTTTAGAAAAAATGATCATTTAGGACAATTCCATTTTATAGAAAGAGTAGTTTGACATGCTATTTATTGAAATAATTCAAAATATTAGCCATCCGGTGGAAGTCCTGGAAAACCGTATCCCTAAGAAGGGACGCAAAAATGGACTTCATTTTCTCCACTAGTTCCGCCTTGGTGTTGCTGGACGATGGAGTGTCACGTTCAACTTCAACGGCATCACAATTGTCAACCAACAGTTTAATAGTTATAGAAACTGTATAACAAGATGCAGAATTATGCTAAAAAATAAACTTACGGTCTGCCATTGGGCATCTTAGTTATCCAAAGCCTCACTACCGTTTCAAAATTAAACCCTTTTCCTCACCATCCCGAATTCCGATCTTGCAAGCACTGGCGCCTGCAGATCGTCCGAGAAAGCATCAGAGCGAACGCAATTTTGTCGTCGAGAATGTTATCTTCGTCTTGTAACTTCTTTGTAACTACTGTTGCTTACTTCCATCTTGCTCCGGATAGTTTTGAGTACACTGCACACATTTTAAAATGATCCGGATCATCATGCTGCAAGTGATTCGTATGGGTTAAACATTCTTGTTGCACTTGCATTTTTTAACCAGTTAGTACACGATATAAGCTTTCGATTGACGTATTGCCTGTGTTGATATATCAAGGCAATCATAAATTATAAACATAATCGTAACTCTCAAATTTAACTTGAACACCCTGTATTGTAGATCTCAAGTTGATGATGATCATGAGTAGTACCTCATAGCCTATATAAAGACATTCTATGCAGTTGTGTTCAAAAGATCCAAAAACTTCTTCTTCTTCTGCTTTCTTAGGGCATGCCTGCCATTTACTTACTAGACTTATTGTTACCGCATAGTTGGATAACCAGTCTTCACTATGAGGGAACGGCCCAGATGAGACTTGAACCCCGGTCCTGCCGTGTGAAGATCGGCGCCGCTGTCGCATCTACCACCGGGCCGCCCATCCATTGTTGTATTCACAATTATGGACGGTGCATAGTAGAAATGAGATTAATTACTCTTTTCGAAGAGTAGAATCAGAGTGTTCTGTGGTTACAAGGATTTAAATCTTTGACAAAAATTTACTCTAAACTAATTCTTTAATTACTTTCTACGTTTCAACTCACTCTCACTCTTTGCGACGACTAGTGACT
The DNA here is from genome assembly GCA_002091835.1 of Anopheles maculatus. Classification (NCBI taxonomy): domain Eukaryota; kingdom Metazoa; phylum Arthropoda; class Insecta; order Diptera; family Culicidae; genus Anopheles; species Anopheles maculatus. The sequence goes on along the minus strand of KZ062472.1, from coordinate 74,551 downwards.
CCTTTTGGCTTCAAACTCACTCCTTTTGGTAACATACTCACTCTTACTCGCTGCGCCGACTAGTGACTCGCTACTTTTGCCTTCAAACTCACTCTCGTTTGCTGCGCCGACTAGTGACTTACTCCTTTTGGCTTCAAACTCACTCTCACTCCTTGCGCCAACTAGTGATTAACTCTTTTTGGCTTCAAACTACTCAATAAGAGTGAGGAAGTGTGCAAGATTAAACTCACTCACTCTTTTTTATTCATAGTGCACATCTGTAGTGCTTAGTTTATTCATCAATATATTTGAATGTCTAAAGACATCCAAAAACTTATTTTTATTTAATTTATAATATGACGGCCGTAGGCCGTATTGTCGCATCCAAAAACTATTAAGTTTTATATTTTACCGGAATAGAACTGAACTTTGTATGGGTTGTCGATTTATTTTTAGAATTTCTAGAGCACTACAATTATCGATTTTGCATCTCGAACACAGAAATAAAGCAATAAAAATGTCCCTATTATTTGTTTTATGAAGCTGTGAGTTGCTAGTACTCAGGAAAGCGCTCTCCCGAAGAAACTTTTATTAACTAACGATAATGGATTGATTGTTACGTTCAACTTGTTAAAATATATCATCTATAGTGCAATAGTCAGTCTTGAACAAGCGCTATATATTAGATGAGTTTTGTAGGTTTAATATCGTGCGAAGTATTTTTTTTTTGTACTAAGCGTAATAGAAAATAAAAAAACATGCTTCAACTTCAACGAAACTTTCAACTAAATTAAATCAACTAAAAAGCATTGACATTAATGCATTCACGTACGGAAATCTCTTCAAACACAAGCTACCGCTGGATGCGTGGTATCAATTTCCTATTTTAAATCATTTATTGCACCCACTACTTTAGCTGCACCGATAACAACTTCAGCTTCTGATTCTGAAATTCCTACTCTGCACCCGGGCTGGATTGTGTCGGGCCCGCCGTGTGACAAAGCGATTCAACTTACCGGTTCGTTGGAGCAGTGCTGCTGATTGCCAACCGGAAGCGAACCCCCGAAAAGGGGCGGCGGTGGATAGCGTTCGGTCAGCGACGATTGGCCGGAATCGGGTGCCCTTTGAAGTGGTGACTGCACTGACACCGAGTGCTGCTGGAGCAGGTGAGCACCGCTTACCGGAAGTCCGGTAGCATGGGAAATCGGTATCGATTGACGGGGTGCATTCGTGTAGACTAGGTTGCTCGTATGTACGGCGGGATGATGTGCTAAATCGATCTGTGAACGATGAATGTGGACCAAAAAAAGAAGTAGAAGTGATAAATGGGATAGAAAAAACACACACACACAAATAATACCCGACGGCATGGGCAAGAGAATTGATTCTTATTTAGAATTTTAAATAATTGAATTTGAAGCTGCATCGAAACAAAAGTAGCAATAGTGAATGTTTTCACCAGAAGTAAATTTATTCGTATATTGCACCGAAAATCGCATTCTTTTTGTTGCGTTAAGAGCAGCGCAAAACATCCAAGCCATAAATATTGTATCGCTACATTCGGTAATGCATAATCTACCCGCCTCCCACCCGGCTGCACCCGGGATTGCGTCGCTTGCATTCATTACCCACGGTAACTCCTTTTTCACGGCGCGTAAATACATTTTCAAAAGATTAACTATGTCCGCAGTTTTTGTGCTGTAGAGCAGAACAGCGGGACAACTGCTGCGGCAGGATACTAATCCACGGTTTGCTTTCCAAATAACCCAAATTTCTGTTTCATAAAATATGCGAATGAATCAACGCACCAACGCCACCCAAAACCCCGGGTGGAACATTTGGCAGCACGATTAGATTTATCGTCCGTTCAGTTGTAAATGATTTGCAAATGAACATTTACACTCGCTGGGTACGGGCTGGGTGGGCTGTGGTCGGTGAGGCGTTAGGAAAGGTGCGCTAAACGAAAACGGCGGAACAAAGAAGGATTTAATGTAGTTCGCATTCGGTTTGATGTTGCACGGTGGGCAGCAAATATGGGGACAGGGCAGTGTACCAATTGGAAGGATTTACGAACATAATATGTTTGGACTGGTAAGTACCAAATTATGGCAAACTAATGGATCATAAATGTGTAATTGAGTGGGATTTGTATGACAATGCTTGTACAAGAGTAGTGAATTTGTTTAAACAAGCTGGAAGACACTCGGTTCATTAGAAAACATGTAGGAGAAGTAAGATGGTTTTCATTTAATGCATCGTAAGAAAACTGTCAGCAATTTGTATTATAATTTAAGAAGTATGATAACAAATGAACCTCTTATTACACCATAATCCACCATATTCGACAGAGGCTAGGGAACAGAACAGTAGACATATTGTGTCTTCTAAGGACTGTAAGACTGTAAGAGAGCTTGTGTTGAATCGACGGGCATCATGATCTTCTCGATCTTATGTCACATCACATAGATTGTTCTTTGCTACGTGTTGCTTGGTCTAGAATTGTTCTCCACGTCTGATATTGTCATATAAGCTAATGATATTATGGAACGTGAAAACTAATCGAAGACATGCTGAAATTCAAGCGCTGCCGTAAAAAAAAACTACTGATTGTAAATTGATTTACGCAGGAGTGATGTACAGATAGGTGCACGCACCCTCGAAGTCGACTTCAACTATTTGGGGTCAAAAGTCAGCACCAATGGAGGAAACTACTCCATTCAAAATACCTGTCGCGACGAACGAAGCTGGGAATGTATAGAACCTTTATAGTCCCCGAGTACATACGGCTCTGAGACATGAACTTTGTCCAATAACTGACAAAACCCTTCTGCCCTGATGCCCTTCTGAGCATTTTTGGACCCGTATGTGTGGAAGGAAGACCGATCTTCACATGAAAAAAACTAGAATCGTATTGTTCCCCCGTAATGAGCCTAGTAAGCCATGAAAAATAAACTTGGTGATGTCAAAATACGCACATAGATTAGAAATTGATGCGATAGGATATTTCTTTTTATTTCCTACAAGTTACACCTTGGTGTGTGTGTTTATCCAATAAACCCTTTATTTTTACCAAATAATTTTACAACCAGAGCGAATCCAGCAGTAAATTTGTGAAACATGAATATAAAATGTCCAGACTTATTCCCTTTCTTATTATTCAACATAACCAAGAGGGAAATGGAGAAGGTTTATTCGAAAATACTCGGATGAATTGATCGATTTTAATGCACAGTTTTTCTGCATAGTTTTTAATAACTTTTGATACAGTAAACCAGTGTTTCTTGATCAATATCCGTCAAACTTAATAACATAATGAAACATTCCCTAACGATTGTCGACCATAACTCTAAACTAACTTGAATCGCTAATTAATTCAATACTAACGAACGTGAAAAACACAATGCACTTGCGTCGTTCGAAGTTTATTAAACTAATTACGGAAGCACAGAACATCAGTTTCGCACGCGACCAGTTTCACTTCCGGTGATCGATTCGATTAGCGACACCAAAGGTATCATCATCTGTACCGACTATGCATTAAGGAACAACTTTGCATCCCGTTTGCAAATTATGATCGCATGTGCAATTAAGGATCGTTTGTAGTTTTGAGTTGTCCAGACTTATTCCCTTTCTTATTATTCAACATAACCAAGAGGGAAATGGAGAAGGTTTATTCGAAAATACTCGGACGAATTGATCGATTTCAATGTACAGTTTTCCTGTATAGTTTTTAATAACTTTTGATAAAGTACACCAATGTTTCTTGATCAATATCCGTCAAACTTAATAACATAATGAAACATTCCCTAACGATTGTCGACCATAACTCTAAACTAACTTGAATCGCTAATTAATTCAATACTAACGAACGTGAAAAACACAATGCACTTGCGTCGTTCGAAGTTTATTAAACTAATTACGGAAGCACAGAACATCAGTTTCGCACGCGACCAGTTTCACTTCCGGTGATCGATTCGATTAGCGACACCAAAGGTATCATCATCTGTACCGACTATGCATTAAGGAACAACTTTGCATCCCGTTTGCAAATTATGATCGCATGTGCAATTAAGGATCGTTTGTAGTTTTGAGTGTGCGCCAGGGTGTGTTTGCTTTTTATTAATATTCCTTTCTTTTGCATGCCCGAACTGATTATTAAGCGTCGTACGTACCGACGAAACCATACCAGCGCCGTAGGGTTACAAACTTTCCCACCGAAGGGCCCGCCGGGAAGCACACGGGCTTGACCGTGTGGGGTGGTCTGCACAAGGATTGATGATGAAATTTTAAATATTTCATTAAAAACTTTTCGCTTGCGTACCCGTACAGTACGCCCGCTAGTTGACAGCATTCTCGAGTGGCGCAAACACGCAGTTTTCCGGCGTCGACCGGTACACAATCAACATTAACGTAGTCGGTGGCCGGAAGCACCCGGAATGTCACCCGGTCACCTGGGCTCTGGGTGGAAAATGTGAGCCGAAGATTTTGCCAACGGGTCAACGTGAAGTCAAAGGTGGGTCGGTGGGGGAGAACACGCGGGAGAAAGTCGGTGCGTGGTCCGTAACGTTTCCACCGAACGGTATAACAAAGTACCGAAAACCGTGGTCGACACTGGCGGGACAAAATAATAATGTGCTAGGTGCATTGAATTTATGCTCGGGCCGCATCCGGTTCCACCCGCCGGCACACGGACCGGAACGCACAAATACCTCGAATCGCGAAAACCCAAAGCACCGAAGGTAAGCTATGCAAAGTATGAGAAACATTTTCGGCTCACGGTCCCACTGGGGGAGGTTGACATTGCGTACGGTCATGCGGGTCATGGTGGTCCAAGCTGATCGTCAAAGGTTCCCGAGGGATCGCTACTACTATGGATCCCGGGCTCGTTCCCGACTCGGACAGCGTGAAGGTGGATGGGAGAAAGCATTCGGGAAAGTGAAACAGGACGGTGATAGAAAGTCATGATTTGAATTTGCGAGCTTTTCTTCCGGCCAACAGTTTGCTCTCGCTTTATGCTTTTCGCTTCCCATGGGGAGACGCAGCACGGCCAGCCATCGCCCACTGGGGACTGTCCCGTTCAATGGATTGCAGCGCGCCAGCAAGATCGTTGTGCCATGTTCAACGAACTGCGGTGCTACTTCCGTGGGCACGGTCATTGTTTACTCGCTAATGAGAAATTTGTCCAATCAGATGTGAAATGATTCGATGATGGTCGATGGCAGAATGTCAGTGGTTTTTCGGCCGGACTAAATATTGGCAGGCGAAGCTATGTTAATGACCGTGTCTTTATGTGGAATTGGGTGGTTAAAAAAATCAGATTCCATTTTTGGTTTATAAGAAAATGTAATGGAGTAGCTTGATGCAGACCAAAAACAATAAAGCATTGAGCTTAAAGAGAAGTACGTGGTTGGAGAACAACAAATGATTTCTGTAAATTTTATTTTTTATTTATTTATTTATTTATTTATTCTCCTTCAGTTATCCAGCTGTCGTTAGCCCACACAACCAGATTTTCAACGCATCATTTTAACATATTTAATGCACTTCAAAAATACTGCACCATAAGCTTAAACGTTGTACCGTAGTAATGGAATAAATAAATAAATAACACGCAATTAAAATCGTCAAACTAAACTATGTAAAAGGGTCCGTATTCTATTTAAACTTAAACAGTAATCGACATTTTTATCTAGTGAGCTGTAGACTTGTACCATTTTCAGCGAAGGGTCTTTTGCACCAAAATTAGTTGATTTGAAATCTGTGCTTAAAAATGCTGTAGGTCGTAGTATGCTACTAGGTGCCTGAATATTGATCTTCTCCAGAATCGACGGGGGGTCAATATTACCGCTGATAAATCTATGAAAAAATACGTACTGTGCCGTAATTCTTTTATGTTCGGACGGATCTAGTCCAAATAATAGACATCTAGTACGATATGACGGGCACAAAGAGTCACGGGACCATGGAAGACGATAAAACATAGTACGTGTAACCTTATGCGAAAGAGGCCATATGATACTGGCAAATTCTACGATCGGTCGAACAATTGCACAGTACAGGGATTTCACACTGAATGGTTCTTTAAAATCTTTGGAAACACGTAACATAAAGCTTAGTGGACGGAGCGCTCCTTTAATAATGAGGAGAGTTACAGACGGACGCGTATCGGCACAACGTGTCGAAGTAGAGGAGTCGATTCCTCCGACACATCCTACAGAACCACCCATCCCCAGGTGCAGTCGGGGTGGATATTCGTTACCGGAGACACTGAGGATGCGAAGAGAGCGGAGAAGACGAAGAATGCCGCCATCACCAGCGGAGTTAGCTCGTCGTCGGAGCGGAGAATCGCCGTAACCAACCAAACGCCAGACGACAGCAACGCAGGGTTCCGAGTATAGAAGCCGAGGTGTAGCCTCCCTCTCAACTCGACCAACCCTCCGAGAACGCTACAGAGGGAAGGAGCCCCCGATCGTCATCGGAGGAGGCTGCAATTGCAGAGGAGGCCACTTCCGGCCGTTGAAGGAAGAAAGTGACTGGACAGGCGAAGAATAGGAGAAGTGATCAATGGATCACATATGGCTTGTATTTGATTGTATATGACATGTATATGATATGTATATGACAATAAGGGGAAAATGGAGGGTCCAAATGGGCAAGCGAACGGCTAGTTAAATCTCCAATTGGGTGCGGCCACCTGGAAGTCGATTAGGGCATTGATTTTGTTTTGAATAAATTCCCTATACTTGTTAAAAAAAAATGTTCGGAGCGCTTTTGATATCATTTGTTCGTCGTGGTCTGCTAGTGTGAGACTGCTGTCTAAGAAGACGCCTAGGTCTCGAAATACCTTTGAACGGGGACTGAGGAACCAATTAATTTTGTAATCAAATTTAATCCGAGCTCTTTTTCTTGAAAACGATATTACTGCACATTTGTTAATGTTGACATGGAATTCTTATAACTGCTTACCATATTCTACAGTAAGCAACAAATATTCAAAATGTTCAATTGCATAGCTTTATGTGTTAACGACAGATTGACGATATGAAATTAACTTTGTATATTTAGTTGTTTGTTAAATACTGCAATTACCAAAGTTGTTCAGCATTAAAATGACAATTGAGTACGTACGATTGAATAGAGTTATAAACGTTTACAATTATGAAATGTAAAATAGTTCCATACAGTACTACAAAAAACCGATGCTATGTGATCAAATCAAACTCCACCATACGACTGCCGATATCGACAAATGACTTTCAATGCTGACCATCGAATATCCCACAAGCAATTCCAATCAGCAAAACGATTGAATCGTCCAACTTTCACTTAACTTTACACAATACTGATTGTGCCACTAGGTTTATCCGTTCCCAAATTCCTACGCCGATGGAAACCTGACTTTAACCACAGCACTTTACTCTTTATCGTTTTCCATAACGATGGCATGCGAACGACTCGACTCTGCCATTGCCAAATTGGCCGTTCCCACCGCCCGAAGGGAGACTCACCTGTGCATAGATCGTTGGCTCGGACCGCTTGATGTCGGACTGCCGTGGTCGGCCCAGCGTAGCACTGACGTACATCTGCGGCTGACCGGGATTTAGCTTTGGCATCCCTCCCCCACTACCCGGACCACCTCCACCCACACCGCTCATCGTTAGATCGGCGTAGGTCAAGTCGTGCTGAAATGAGAGTGTGCCGTTCAGTAATACAAACAAAAAACCCAAGGTATAAATAATCACACACAAAGTCGGCTCCAAATCTCTGCCAACCAGATCTCGCAACGAAGCGTGCTGCCTACCTTGTGACCATCGCTTCCATATCCGCCGATGATGGGCGTCGAAATGATGGTACCGTGCATCGGGATGTAACTCTGCCCATCGGACGATGCCACCGGGTACACGTTCTGTTGCATGCAGTTTTGCTGTGGATGCTGCTGCTGCTGCTGCTGGACGTCCCTGGCCAGAGCGTAGAATGCACGCGTGTCGTACGTTGCGGCGGCCGCACTCGGTGGCAGCAAGCCACCAGCCTGCTGTTCCGCCATGGCGGCCGTCGCGTAAAGCCGGGGATGGGCCGCATTGTTGAGCCACTCGAACGCTTTCTCGTCTTCTTCCAGCCGGTGCGTTAGGATCGCTGTGGAATTAGATAGACTGAAACTTATGGCGAAAAAATGGGATTTTCCCGCGCGCGGGAACTTGGGAGTGCAAGAAAGAGAGCGAACTCTAACATTTTTAAGGGACCTTCAAGCAAACGAACCTTGTGGAATGATGTCCGGGTTCTTCTCGATGCTGTCGATGCTACCGTTGCACTGTTCCCGTGCCAGATCCGCATCCGGGATGGACTGACTGATGCCGGAAGCATCGTTCGTCGACATGTTGCTGCCACAATCGCGATCCCGGCCAGCTGACCCCCGGAGGCGCGTCACGCACACGATGATGGAGGCGATCGATATGAGGGCAGCCACCACCCCGAGCAGCGTACCGATGAACGGCTTAATTTGGAGCAGTGCCGGCGAATAAACGAGAGACAAATCTGCACGGAAGCAGCGTGAACAGTGAAATGTGCTTTTTCGATAGAAAGGAACGTGTACACACACACACACTTACCCGTTTGTTTCTCAGGATTTTTCAATGTGAACGCTTGCAGATAGGTGGGATCGCTGGAACCTTTGGAGTTTTTGGCAGTGAGTATAATGTCATATCCAACACCGGGTTCGAGTCCTTTCAGGTCGAACGAAGGTGAACTACAGTGGGCATGTGAGAAATGAATACATAATTGGGTTATTTTAGCAATGCTTAACTTATGTTACAAAGTTGGTCAAAGATTCTTCATTGACCTTAAACTATCAGATCTATAAACAAATTTTGAAGGTTTTTATACATGCGTCGTTTACTTAAAATTTGTACTGTAGTAAAACATGACAACACTTATTTTGAAGTATCATCTTCAGGGTTTGTTTAACCCTAGCTGTGATTATTAATTATCAAAGCAGTTTCCGCGTGGTTGCAACGTTCCAGAAAAAGTGTTTTTGCGGGCAATCCTACTTCATTACTTTGTGATGAAAACTGCATCCAAAGAGACCTATCGTATAATGAGGAAATATTATGGCGATCACGCTGTATCGGAAAGAACTTGCCAGAGGGGGTTTCACCGGTTTACAAGTGGAAATTTTAGTATGACAGACGATGAACGCTCCAAACGGCCAACAAAGTACGAAGATCGAGAACTGGACTCACGGCACTTGGTGAAGACCCGACCCAAACACAGAACCAGCTGTCAAATACATTTGGGGTTACTGAGTGAGCCTTTTATCAGCGTTTAAAAGCATTAGGCATGATTCGGAAGACAGGGCATTGAGTCCCACATGAGCTAAAGCCCCGTAACATAGAGCGCCGTTTGGTCACCTGTGAGCAATTGCTCCAACGGCATAACCGGAAGGGTTTTTTGCACCGGATTGTTACTGGCGACGAAAAGTGGATTTATCATGACAACCCAAAACGTAAAGCAACGTATGGTTACCCGGGACATGCTTCCTCCTCGACACCCAAGCAGAACATTCATGGCGCCAAGGTAATGCTGTTCATTTGGTGGGACCAGCTGCGTGTGGTGTACCATGAAGTGCTGGAAGCAAACGAAACCATAACGGGTGATAATGGGTGAAAAGATTGTACAAAGTGACGGAAATTACATTTCTGAATAAAATCGATGCCCATTCGGGCCTATGAGGCTTGGAACTTCGTAAAAAACTGTCAACAATTTTTTATAGACCTGATAAAATGGTTAATTTTTGTGGATTTAATTAATTAACTCAATGGTTAAAGATATTTTTAACGAAAACACCCGTTCCGTCCTAACGTCACAGTTGAATTTCCCAACCGATCCCAACCGCTAACCGAGTTCCTGAGCGCCGAAAAGAATGAATTCGTTCCGTTTCCCATCCTTAAGAAAAGGTGACGCAATAAAGACGCATCATAGCAAGCCATGAAAGAGTGATTAACCATCCAAGGGTGAACACGCGTGTACCAAAGCCAAACCGAAATACAGTCCACAAGAAAAAGAGAATTTGTGTTTGGGACAACACCCCTTGTTTACCAAAACTTTCTTTTCAAATGAACCCCTTTTTTGTAGTAGTGTGTTAGCACATTTAGATGGAAGCCTTAACAGCCAAGGGTTCTTTCAGCTATATCGATTTGAGTTTTTACTTCAATTTCTCTCATGATTGTTCTCCAAAAATGGAAAAATATAAATATTTAAATATTGCAGTCGACTAGGTCCGAAAATTGCCCTTCAAAGATCACACATACAAATTCGATCAATATTAACTGTACGCTTTTGAATGCAATCGGTAAATTGATATCCGCCTACCATTTCTATTTGCCGTTCAATCAATCCTTTGTTTCAATTACACCCTCACATTTAATTGAAACGTAAAAGCACAACAAAAAATTCTCCTTATTCCATTCGTCTCAAATTTCCACCATCCAACAACACAACTCCCACCCAGGCACACACACAAAAAACAGGAGTTCCATTCACCACTGGGGATGCAGAATTCACTTAATGAAATGCGCAGCTTTAGCTGCAGCTGCCGATAATTACCGCCATTCGATGTGAACCGGCATGACCGAACGAACCGCTGCCATTGTTCCGGGTAATTGCACCGGAAACCGATTTCATGGGCCGTGTCAATTTCCACGCCGGGCGCGAGTTTACGGTTGGCTGGCGCGAAGCTGGAGCAGCACAAAACGTTTCAAGAAATAAGCCAGCTGGATGCAAAAGTTTAACAAAAAGGAGACAACAAACAACGACTCAACGTGAACTGACATTTCTAGTGAAAAGGTGAAGATACGCCGTGGGACAGCTTTATCGTATCGACCGGTTGGCGATTTATCTGTCCAGTGGACGGAGTTAATTTTTCTTCCACGGTTTTCGTTTCCTTTTTTTCCCGCACCAAATTGACTTCTACCACGCTTTGTCTACTTTTTATTGACTTCCGTTTTCCGCATCCGTCCGCGTGTCGCTTTGACCGGGCGATTCCGACCCTCAGTTCGCCCGACCCTAATTAGTTCGAGTGAGTGAAAATGCGTGCATCCATTAGCGTCTGCAGCGGCTCGACTCCGCGAAAAAACGGACCGGAAATGGCCAAGTTCTATGTTAATTAGCTGGCCTGCATTTTCTTGGCTCGGTGTGCGTCCCGCGTCGCAACGCCGGGCGGGGTGGCAATGTTGTGTAAGAATTATTTACATCTTTCCCCATTTCTAAGCTTATTTACGCTTGTGCGTCCGTCTCCGAGCGTCGGGCGGAAGATGGAAAAGTTAAGCAACACGATCGCCGGTAAGTTTTGTTGGCGTTTTTGTGTTTTTAGTTTTTCGCACACGGAACGGCCGAGCGGTGGAACATTTTCACTTCACATTTTCATCATCGCAGCAAAATGTTGAACTTTTTAATTAACTCCTTTGCGCGAGCCGTTCGGTCGAAGTTTATTTAAGCGTGGGATGGTTAAGTTTTAAAATTCTTCCAAATTTGAAATGAAAAATTCACGCCCCACTTGATGGGCTGGGGGCCAACGAAACCAAGCGTTGGCTTTTCGGTGACCCTGCGGCCAAACGTTCTCGCAACTCAGACATTCCAGACACTTCCCGGGACGATTAAAACAGTGAGCATTCAATTTGGTCGAGTGGCGTTTAATGTTTGCAGGTTGATGGCATCGTGAGTTGCGTGGAAATGCACTTTAGACCAATTTGTTTGTGTTTGTCCAGGGATGGACACAGCACTGAAAGTGGCAAGCAGTGCAAACATTTGAGTCTTCAGTTGTACGCCGTCACTTCGACACATTTATACTGGTTTAGTTCGAAGAAAAATTCTCAAAAATGTTGCATTTTATTGTTAACCTTACTTAAGTAATTGGTAGCCCGAGTTTTGATTAAAATGATCGTTTAATTGTTGTTGCGAAGATATTTTAATACTTCACAATATCGTAATCGTATTCATTTTCTTGCTGTAACAATACAGTATAATTAAGAAAATACATATGGTTGCAAAAGAACTAAATTTTGACTCTAAGTCGTCAAACTTTGACAGTGCTCATCAGTTTTTGATTCAAAGGCACCACTTTTGGATAGAGCGCATCAATTTTTGACTGCAAGTCAACTGTTTTTGACTCTGAAAAAAAGTAGGATGAATTCAACAGTTTTTGTAGACAATTGAAGAAAATTAATTATTTAATTTAGTTAAAGTATTTAATTTAGTTGACTAACATACATGAAATCTGTCAAACTATCGGCACAAAGCAGATCGGACAAAAGTCAGCATACATATACTTACGCTGACCGACTAAGCTGCGCGACACCGACACGCGTAAGCACAAAAGCAAGACAGCGCATCAGATGACAAACAGCGCTTCGGATGCCAGACAGCGCTTTGGATACCGGACAGTGCCCTACGTCATCGGATTCCTCCCTCACGTGTTCACCGGTTAGGGTTACAGCTAGGGCCAGGTAGGAATTGCGTCGTTTAGAATAAGTTCATTTCAATATGTTAGTCTTAAGCTGGACTCGAAAGAGTGATGTTTGTTAAACAATAAAACATCAACAACATAATTATGTGTCGATATTGAATAATTATCAATTTAAATGCACCCAAATTTCGTATTTAAAGCGTAAATAGTGATTTTTTCAATAAAAACTATTGAAAGAACAATACGGCCTAAGGCGTAAATAAATAAATAAACTGTTGAAAGAAAGAAGAAACATGATTTATTTCATAATTGGGCGTTGTTGCTAGCTTGCCGAAAACTGGTACAGCTATCCTACTATTTACATGTTTAAAATATATTTTTTGTTTTTCTCATTTTGAAATTTGTTTATAACTTGAATAAATTAAATAGTAACAATTGAACACACATTGAATAATGTTAGTTTTTCGTGTCCGTGATGCAAAAATGTAAAATTGGCTGTAAGGTGACAATATTTGATGACTTGTAGTCAAAAATAGGTGCCTTAGTGACAAAAATTGATGACTACGAACAAAAATAGGTGTCTTGGAAACCCAAATTTGACGGCAATGATTGTAAAAAGGAATTAACGAAATTTTCATAGAACCACTAAATGATTTACTAATTAAACGACCGGCTTGCCAGCCGACTTTCGATTGGGTCCACTCGTTAATCCATCAACCAAAAACCAAAAACCCTCTCAAGATGGGTAATGAAAGCCAACTGTTGAAGCTCTTGCGCACTCCTTCAACGATCGAGTCGTTTTTTATGTTGCAATAATGTGATTGTTTACTAAGCTTCTTGGAATGCAACACTCTTCAATTTACTATCGCCTATAAGTGGTTTAATTAAATTTCTGCATGTTAAATACTTTCTAACAACATTTCATTTTGTAGGAAAACTTAATGCGAGCCCCTGCTAACGTTTTTACTGATAAAACCAGGAGCTTTTTTTTAAAGAACCATTGCTACATTGCTGTAAATGTAATAAAACCTTCTCGATAAATAATTCATAAATATTACCCAATCCTCTTTGTGAGAAGCTGTAAAACTCAGTGACTCAGTACGGAAAGGTACGTTCGCTCGCTCGATCCCGTTTTCCACTTCGTACAAAGTAACGCTAATCTCAAATCGATGCTAATAAATTTTAATTGCCTCATTGTAGCAGCGCAAAACCTTCCAGCAGTGCCAGCTGGATTGTGTTTCGTTGATTTTCCGCATTCCGGCGTGCGCCCTTCTTTTCCAGTGGCATCAATTAATTTTAATTGGTTCACTCTGCAACCCTACAAATCACAATAGTCCGTGCCACCGCCTCGAGTACCAGCCAACCGGGGCTAACCGTGATGTCTCCGGCACAATGCCATCTCAAATACCATCGAAAATATCGAGCAATCGTAGCCAGCCAGTGCAGCTGTGGTTGTAGGCATCTTTCATCATTTGGTGCCTAATGATGACCGGGTTGCCGTGAAGAAGCCCCCAGCAGGTTGGTGGCAATTGAATGCAAAACTGCCGCAAAATGTACCATTTAAATAGCGCTTCGATGCCCTACTGCTGCTAGTTACGGTTGCCCAGCTCGGGCGGTATGGTTTGATGTCGGGCAGGAACGTGCCCTTATTGTTACTTTAAGTACCCGGTAAGCTTTGGAACCATCGAACCCCGTTTGCTCGCATTACTCACGTTGATTTAATCGAAGTCATTTGCTGCCGGCTTCCGATCACGTACAGCTCGATCTGGAAGACCTGCGGCAGCCCACCGTCGTAGCCCTCCAGACACTCAATCTGCAGCATGTCAAACGTCTGATTCAGGATCGTACAGTTCGACAGTGGATCCGGTTTTCCTGTGGGTGATAGGAGAAGGAAGGGCGGCAGTGGGTAAGCAAATTGAAATTAATAATGGTGTTCGCAGGAATGCTAACCGAGAGAAAGAGAACGGAAGCAAAACAAACAAAAAAGGCAAACCGTGGCCAAATTGGCCCCCGGGTAAGTGGCTTTATATTCCTAACTCCACCGCGCTAACAATCTGTTTTCGAATGTTTTCTCGGGATTGGGAAACCATACCACTTGGGTTTGAAATATGTTGAGTTATTTATGTTGCATTTTTATGACTAGACACTGGGTTGGACACAAAGCTGTTTTAATTAATTAATTTCAGATGTAGATAAAACAAATGAAAGTTTTGGAAAAAAAATTATTGCAAAAGACATAAAATAAATAAAACGCTAGCTACAAAACTAAACACAGCCTAAAACTGAACTCGTTCGTCCCATCGTTTTGTGTTATCAACGCAACACACGCCCGAACTTACCTGCCGGTATGAGATTGAACAAACAAGGCTCCGTTTGGGCGCCAATTTCGTTTCGGCCCCAGCACAGCAGCGTTCCGTAGTCCTGTGAAAATGGAAATGAGAGAAGCAAAAAAAACATCATCCATGTATCTGTTCCAGTTAAAACGGAACGGACGAGTCACTGACGCAAACCATCCATTCAATTCCAGCCCGCATCGATTTTGTGCAAAATTTCTATCTCAACATGGACTCTCTCTGGAGGTTGACTAGACCGAAAGAAGAAAAATAATATGATCACCAACCCTGCCGTAGCCTTATCTTTGGTAGGATCAAAAGTTTTTGCTGCTTTCACCTTATGCTTTCTGCTGCTGCTGCTGCTGCTACTAGTCCCTTAGTTTCTTCGAAACAGCAGCATCAAAACCGAAATCGAATATCAAGCCCTGGTGCGCACTGGGTAAAAATGATGAACGAAATAATGGGCAGACGGTGAAAATTGGAACCATCCCGTGCAAGCGGAACCGAAGCATGGTGCGGCATGGAAATTGGAGATCAACGAAAGATGATGAAAAATGAAGGGCTTTGACGTGATTGACAGAAGGCAGAGGCTGCCCGTTTGATGACAAGGCACACGGGTATAGCGGTGGTACCATTCGATAGGAAAAGTATATATATGTTAGCCCCGTTCTCGGCGATGATGGAAACGGGCCGAAGGGTTTGCGACGAAAATAGGACAAAGCATCATTTGCAGTTTGCTCGGCGCTGATGAAGACGTATGACCGAAATTGTCATTCGGCGGGCTGATAAATTATCTTCCGGCGTTCTGTTTCAAAGGGTGTGCCGTGAAGGCGGAACAGGATCAGGCGAGTGGATGGGAGAGTTCTGGCCACAGGCGGAATTTGTTTTATTGACTGTTGTGATTGAAAGTTTGGGTTTAGCGTTGTGATGAAAAATGGATTCGATAGCACGGCACTGATATTTGATTGAAATCAACCCAGCTCAATCGATGGCACACTGCTGAGTACGGTTAGTTCGATGAGATACAAAAGAGGGGGAAATGTAAGCCTTTGAGCAGAATGCGTCCGAAAAAAAAGGTTGAATGTTTGATAATATAAATCAATAAAATAGTGGAAATTAATAAATTAAAAAAGGGTACCATGGAGGATAACTTGGTAGGAAAAACTGGAGAAGTACATTATTGTGTTAAATTCTCTTACTCTTGGTTTAGCGGCCTGATTGGTCATGCTCGCTATTTAATGGATTACTAAACTTATCTGCATGCACTATTTCTTTGCATATATTAATGATTTAATCACCAAAAATCAATAAACTAGTCTAAATGCTGAGGCTTGTGGTCATGAGATTTAGGATGCGCTTTGTTCTTAAACGGTCAACTACTACAAATCTGATACAATTCGTCAGTTTTTGTAAACGCCAACTCGACGCCGGAACTCTGGTGGGCACAATCTATACAGATTTGAAGGATGCTATCGACTCGGTTTCTCACGACATACTCCTCGCGAAGCTTGATAGCTTACATGGCTGTGAGATGGATACGCTCCTACCTGACCCAACGCTCATACCGTGTAAAGCTGAAGAATAATTTGTCTCGAAGTATTTCGTGCATCTCCGATGTCCTACAAGGGAGTAATCTGGGACCTTTTCTATTTTCGCTGTATGTGAATGATGTGACAATTCTTTTGTCTAAATATGATGTTTTGCTGTCTGCTGATGACGTGAAACTATACGCAGCAGTGAAAGATGCACATGACTGCCGACAACTGCAACAAGCGTTGGATATCTTTAGTTCGTGGTGTTTTCGAAATGTTCTGTCCCTGTGTGTTGACAAATGTCGCGTAATTTCGTTCGCTAGAGCCAGACATAACGTAATTTTTAACTACAAAATTGACAAACACCCACTGCAACGCACCAGTTGCATTAGAGACCTGGAAATCCTGCTAGATAGCCGACATAGCTTTAGGCCTCAAATCGAGTCGGTGATCACAAGAGCAAACCAAATGTAGAAACAATCCAAAGCAAACTCACGCGATTTGCAAAAAGGCTACTTCCTTGGAGGGACGGAGACACTCGTCCATCGTATGAAGCTCGGTGTTTGTTGTTAGGCATCCAACCATTATCTGTTCGTCGAAAAATTGCTCAATGTCTTTTTGTAGCCGGCCTTCTTGACAGCTCGATCGACGCTCCTAATGTCTTAGACCCTTAGACTAAACCCTTAGACCACGACAACTACTACATGTTTTGCGTTATCGAACAAACTTCGGTCAAAGTTATCCTGTTAATGTTAGGTGTGTGGCGTTTAATGATTTTTCTGAACTATTCGACTTTAATGTTTCCCAGTCAGCGTTTCGTGAGCGTTCGCGTATTTTTAGAAACTACGTTAACTTTAAGAAATTCATGTAGACTGATGTCCGATGAATAACTTTAATAAATTAAATTAAATTAAATATAAAACAAGGTGAGTTTTTTGAAAGAAAAAGCTCGCTTGAATTTAATTACGTTTATCAAGCGTCTTCGCCAGTGGTGTATTACACGTACGGCTCGATATTTATATCAACATACCAACATAACCGAACAACAGTTTCTATCAACATACACAGGTTCAAGAAACTGGTTCTGTGGTCGATGTTGGATGCACGATTTGAATCGTTGTGGCTAGGCGAATCCAACATTTCTTGGGATTCAAGCATTGATGGAGCTGTCCCGAAGTCAGCCTTTCTAAGAAACCCCTATCGCTAAACAAAATAATGGGACTGTGTAAAAGAGCTGGACTAGTCTGTGTCCTATAGTATTTCTAGCATCAAAAAGCTATCCCAATAGCGAAAAGCTTGGGAGACCATTTTCTAGGAATCAATTCCCAGAAGGCCCAGAAGTTACTTATTAACAGTCGAAGAACTTTTGATAGCGTATTAAAAATATAAACGTTAAACATTAATTTAAGATTCTTTTTGAATTTTGTTTTACTGTTTACGTTTGCTTTATTGCTCATCCCCAATAAAGCAAGCAGCATCCAACGAAGCCAATGATCTGATTCTCAGTAATAAAGAAGACCGGGGATCTATTAAAAACACCAACCAAAGCAGTCTAAAGTATTCAAAACATCTAAAACCCTAAATTAAAAACCAAATTCTCGCCGCAAACCTCCACACACTCGCCAAACAACACCGAGAAAGACTATGTTGCCCAATATCAAACGCTTCCCAACTCATCAACCACCGGAATAGAAACAAAAGTTAATGAATAAATTATGATCATTCAACAAGCAGAGCGTAAGCGTTGGTGCCATTGGTCCGAGCTGTTTTAATGCATACTTTTCACTTCCCTTGTTGTCTGGTGTTGTTGCCGTGTGACCAAAATGGTGGGACGATATTTCCTTGCTTTAAAATTTATCAAACATCTGTATAATTCTTACAAAGCAAAGCAAAAAAATAGCACAAGAAACAGAAAATCGTTCGCTACATTTGCTTCGCAAACCTGGCAGAAATGTGCGTGATAAAAAAAAATGGTTGGAAAAAGCTTTTCTATTTGCGTTCCCATAAGAAAGAAAATGAACAAGAAAAGACAGTTTCCAGATAGCGTAATCAGTGTGATAACGGATGAGGAATGGTTTGGGTTGCTTCAAACACGAAAAGGAAACTGTGTGGAACAATGGTCCGCTGTGAGGAAAATGTGTAAAGAAATGATGGGTGCCCGTGGACCGCTGTTTGTGAACACCCTCATAATTACAAAGGACTTCATTTTTCGACGATGGTGCGGATTTTTCTTTGCCCCGCCTTGGGACAAACATGCACACAAATCCCGCGTTCGAAGGGTTTTCGGGTGGAGCCGAACGATGAAAAGATAAAGAATTTAAACCGCTCCACTAGAAGAAATAGCTCAACCAGTGTGGTGTAAATCTTGCGCCCGTTACCGGGACCGGCTTGCTTAGTTTGGGCAGGGCGACACTCTGGAAGCGTTCGTGACGGACGGCGTAAACAATGTTGTTGGTGGGATTCTTTTTTTTTTGCTTTCTCGGAAGGATCTTTATCAAGCAACCCGGACCGATGGGCGATGAAACCGTAAAGCCGCCGTCAATCTTCCATTCCGGTGGTAATCGTTTTCAATCCCCTTTTTGGGAGAGTTACACCGCCGACTGTTCGTACCGTATTACGGTATACGGAGATGTGTAATCCTGCTACAGCAAACAAAACCAAAAAAAAGAAAATATAAGATACAAAAAATGGATTCAAAACAAAACGGCTTAAACATTCCACAGGATTTCGGTTATCAGCAATAGCCGGACAATCGGGCCGCCCTCCGAACCTTCGCGCGGTTCGTTAAAAAAAAGCAAGATAATAAAAATAAAATAAAAACAAGAGGCAAACACAGCCACCCCGAAGGCGTGAAGGCGTTTGAACGATGCTTGAGCGATGCTACGAGGGGTAGGTGTGGAAGCTGGGCAGCTTCCCTTTTCTCACAACACACCCACACCGAGCCGGTAGGATGAAACTTTCACGAAGGGTTACCCGAGGTGTAAACAAGAAATTATGATAATTGAAAACATAATAGGTGTTGGTGTTGTTTTCTCGATGGTAGTAGCATGGTTTGATGATTATTTTCCACCCCGGTGCTCAAAAAGGCCATGCGGGCCCACACTGCTGAAGTAGAGCAGAGCGGGGAAAAGCAGTTTTCTTCCCAGTTGAAAGGGATTTTGTTGCGTGAGTATAATGCTTTTCTTTTCATTCGCGCGTCGAAGGTTCGGTTGACGGCTGTACGCCGATCTAGTAGGCTTGCTGCACTGACCCGAGGAGCCGTCCGTGGGATGGTTGGTTGTTTTTTTTTTTTATCCATCCCTTAAGAGCGCGACCTAACACGGCCTCGCGTGAAGTAGAATGTCGTGTTTTACAAGGTGCGTTTTTTTGTTGCTTCTTGTACCTTAGCGGACGTCTTAAGGGGAGAGTACGATGAAAATAGAAATGAGTCTATGCTTTTGCATGCGGTGAATGGCAAGGTAAAGTACGGGCTAACTGGTTTAAACAAGGCAGAATGAAGAGAGTTTGTTTTGTTGATTCCCCGGGAACAGGCTGCATTAAGTGCTTGCCGTAAAGAAGTTAGGGTTGTTAAATGTAGAACTCGTTTCACAGTGGCAGAAAATAAGCATATTGTATGTTAGTTTTGAACTATCGAAGTGCATATAATCGTAATAGAAACATTTGATAAAAAAAAGGAAAACAAGTTCAAGTTAATCATCCCTATAAGCTGCCTGTTTTAGATATACTTTTCACATGTATAAGAAAATAGTTAGCTTTGATCTTTAGAGTTTTTGTGTAGTACAAATATAGAATATTGTAAAATATACCTAACTTGAATGAAACACTCTGAGATATTGCAAAATCGAAATAAAATTTATTTTTAACTCAATTCAACGACTATAAACAGTCATAATTAATTCACCTTACACTAAACTAGGTGTAACAAGAACTAAACTCTCAATATAACACAACACCCATCAACACCAAAACTAGGACAGTAGGTTAACTTCCGACAATAAAAACACAGCACAAACCATCTGGAAGCAAAGTAACCGAGATTTATCAAAGAATGCAACAATTGCATAATTAACAATTTTGTCCAAACACTCAATGTTAGCAAAACAACCCAAGTTGAGCCAGGTCAAAAACAGTAACAAGCGTAAGCCGTGGTCGTACGCACGCTAGGGCCAGAAAACAAGAGAAACATAACGTAAGCATAATCGTATGCGCTCGTAGGGTAACCCGGAAAACCCAAGCCATACCGGAACAAAAACATATGGTGACAATATTGACGAAAAGGCGTGCTTCTCAAATAAACCTTAAGTGTTTCCGGAAACATTTGAAATTAGGTGAAAACGCAGATAGAAAGTCGGTACAGAAAAAGAGTAAGAGTATGTAAGAACGAAACCTGGAGAACAAATTAGATAAATAAAGAATGGTGACGACCAGTCAGTCAGTCTGCATCGACCGTCTGTCTTTAACGTGTGTCTTGTTTCATTTTCCGCCCGATGCGTTTACTGGATGCCTTTTCACCTCAGTTTTCGCGAGTTTGAAGTTTCCTTCTCCTCGATTAGAAGCAATACGAAACACGTATATTACACACAAACAAACAATATGCGTTTGCAAAAATCATAGGTAACTTTGCATTATCAAGTGAGAAACACTGTAAAGAATGCTCTTTTAATAAATGGTAGTAGGTGTTTCGCCTAAAAGTAGGCTGTGCGGATACCACCGTGAGTGGTTGATTCTTGGGGACTGGGAGAATAGAAATACGGGAGAGTGCTCTCAAAGACAAGATACCAGCGATAATACTAGGAAATACTTTCATAAAAGAGTTGAGGAATAAAACTGTTCCGATAAACGGGACAGTAAACGGACTACGCGAAAAGAATCGTCCACAACAAATTTCCAAACCAGTTCTGTTAGTACGTGTGTACGTACAGTAGGTATCAAAGTCAACTACCAATAAAAAGTAGTATAATTCATATGAAGTAAAGTCTAAGTGAATAGACAAAGAATAGAAATTCCCCAATTGCTCAATGTAAGAATAATAAGTAAAACTACCCATAAAACTGTCCAAGTGCGAATATCTACCAAACAAAAAGAAAATTCTTTAGATTTACGGGGTACAATCAAGTCAAGGAAGGCTGACTGAATGGCTGACCAAAACCTTTTAAAGATGTGATGTCAATGAAGGAAGTTGCAGTAATTAATGATAGATCCTATTTTTCAAACATTTTTTCTCCCTTGGAATGCTGAAAACACAAATAAACTTTAAACGTTTCGTTTACCTTTTCCGTGACAGGTTTGAAGTGTGCCACACTCTTGGTCCGATCGCTCAGCACCTCCGACGCAGGAATGTCCAAACTCTCCGACACGGATGTGTTGTACTTCCAGGTGAACGTAACGTTGCTCGGATTGGCCTCCAGTTCACACACAATCTTCGCTAGCTCGTTCCGGCCCACATTGTACGTCGTCACCAGCCCCGGTCGACAAACGGGCGCAACTGAAATGTATGCAGAAAGTGAAAGTGAAAACATTGGTAAATAGTAGCAGCAAAAGAACAACCACAAAGAAAAGACCTCCACAAACCCACTAGTAAATTGTTAGTGCATAAATTGTGCATTCTAAAGTAGGGTGCCTCCGGACCAGTGGCACAAACTTAGAATTATTATCGGATACGATCAGCAACACTGGACTCCCCCGCAGGACGGATAAAAGTGAAAGAAAGCAAGAAAAACACTTGCTTTCTCCCCTCGCTGGGGGGAGGATCAATCGAATGGTAAAGTGAAACGTTTGCACCATTTGCGTGATTGGGTATTTAGATTCCGTCGGTCGAGTGCGGAAGGGCCACTTTGCATTGAAAATACGGTAAAGAAAATGCGCACCATCGGTGAAGATTTTCCGGATATCACCGATTTTCTTACCATGGCGAAGAGTGCATAGCAAGAATGGAAGGAACATCGCTATCGCTTCAATCGAATCGAAAGAATGGGGAAGGTACGAAAAGTAAACCGGGACCGATTTCCCTTTGCAGCGGTGGCGGCACTAGCTGAATCACCTGAACGTGCAAGTCGCCCGAACAGTTCTCGATAAGTAGCAAGCGGTTAGGTCTGTTAGTACGTGTGTACGTACAGTAGGTATCAAAGTCAACTACCAATAAAAAGTAGTATAATTCATATGAAGTAAAGTCTAAGTGAATAGACAAAGAATAGAAATTCCCCAATTGCTCAATGTAAGAATAATAAGTAAAACTACCCATAAAACTGGCCAAGTGCGAATATCTACCAAACAAAAAGAAAATTCTTTAGATTTACGGGGTACAATCAAGTCAAGGAAGGCTGACTGAATGGCTGACCAAAACCTTTTAAAGATGTGATGTCAATGAAGGAAGTTGCAGTAATTAATGATAGATCCTATTTTTCAAACATTTTTTCTCCCTTGGAATGCTGAAAACACAAATAAACTTTAAACGTTTCGTTTACCTTTTCCGTGACAGGTTTGAAGTGTGCCACACTCTTGGTCCGATCGCTCAGCACCTCCGACGCAGGAATGTCCAAACTCTCCGACACGGATGTGTTGTACTTCCAGGTGAACGTAACGTTGCTCGGATTGGCCTCCAGTTCACACACAATCTTCGCTAGCTCGTTCCGGCCCACATTGTACGTCGTCACCAGCCCCGGTCGACAAACGGGCGCAACTGAAATGTATGCAGAAAGTGAAAGTGAAAACATTGGTAAATAGTAGCAGCAAAAGAACAACCACAAAGAAAAGACCTCCACAAACCCACTAGTAAATTGTCAGTGCATAAATTGTGCATTCTAAAGTAGGGTGCCTCCGGACCAGTGGCACAAACTTAGAATTATTATCGGATACGATCAGCAACACTGGACTCCCCCGCAGGACGGATAAAAGTGAAAAAAAGCAAGAAAAACACTTGCTTTCTCCCCTCGCTGGGGGGAGGATCAATCGAATGGTAAAGTGAAACGTTTGCACCATTTGCGTGATTGGGTATTTAGATTCCGTCGGTCGAGTGCGGAAGGGCCACTTTGCATTGAAAATACGGTAAAGAAAATGCGCACCATCGGTGAAGATTTTCCGGATATCACCGATTTTCTTACCGTGGCGAAGAGAGCATAGCAAGAAATGAAGGAACATCGCTATCGCTTCAATCGAATCGAAAGAATGGGGAAGGTACGAAAAGTAAACCGGGACCGATTTCCCTTTGCAGCGGTGGCGGCACTAGCTGAATCACCTGAACGTGCAAGTCGCCCGAACAGTTCTCGATAAGTAGCAAGCGGTTAGGAAGCTTATCGCACACCATCCAATTCCTTTGCCGTACTACTCTTTTTTGTTTGGCTTTGCTCACTGCTTCCCGACGCTCACTAATGGCCGGCGTGTAGAGGGGCAGGAGTAGAGATTAAATTTAGAAACTGTACGTTTCACGAACCGAAGAACCGAAGGCAGGCAGCTTAGGCATCGATATTATTCAATTACTCCGATGTTTCGAGATGGGAAACTGATGCGGCGGGTTTGGGCAGTTTTTTTTCCCCTCGGCAAGCTTTTGGAACGAGAATGGCGAAGCGATGTGGTAGAGTGTTTGGAAAAACGTGTACCGGTAGTACACTTGCATCACATAGATACACTCACACACACACACATGAAGATAAAGAAAGTGGAACGGAAACTGGGCCGGGCCCGTTTTGGTGGGATTTTCAATTACCGACCAAATTCGTGCTGGCACGTCGTCGATAACCCTGGATAGGGGCTGGAGATTTTATCCACCAAAATGGCCGTCCAAGCGTTGGCTCTTCTCTTCTCAATTCCCTCCCCCTCCCCTCCACCCCTGTTACCACCACCGATTGGGCGTTTTAATTGAAAAGTAATACTCTACGCTCGTTACTGTGTAGCTAAAATTTTCCACCAGCAAGCGAGATTGTTTGCTTTTCAGTTCAATTAGGCACCACCACTAGGGGTAAGGTAAACCCGCGCACAACGGATTAAACCAGGGAGGAAAAATGTTCGAAAGTATCCTTTAAAAAAAAAGAAAACAATTTCCCCAGCACGGAACATTAAAAGGATGGTGCCGGAAACTTGCTCTGCTCCACGTCCAGCGACTTTTCTAATCGAAAATGATTTGGGTTTAATGTAGAAATGATGTCGATCTTAATGATCCAATTAGATGGTTTTGCCCCCGTTTTGCAACCGTCACGTGGGACACTGGCTACTCACTAGTCGAGCTTTATCGAGTTATAATGAGTATTAGCGAACAATTTAATAAACTTTAGGTACAGATTATGGGCTTTTATTTTAGCTGCAATGGGAGTAAGATAAAATGAATAGCTCGTTCAAAGTATCGATACATAAGTTAAAAAACTGTTCTGTCAATGGTTTTTTCCAAAAGTGGATAACCCATATATCTATACAACTAACTTACTTATCAGGCGCTACAACCACTTCGCGGTCCTGGCCTGCTGCAACAATACTCGATACCGCTCTCGGGCTAGCGCCGTCATCTGCCAATCCAATATCCCCAGCCGTTCTGAGCATCTTCCTCTCGAACGCGGCTAAGAGGGTTTCGTCAGTTTTGGACAGAGTCCATGTCTCAGAGGCGTATGTGAGTACTGGGACTATGAAGGTTTTGTACAGTCCCACCTTCGTCCGTCGCGACAGGTATTTTGAGTGAAGAAGTTTCTTCACGCTGTAGTATGACCAGTTGGCAGCCAGCACCCTTGCACGCAATTCAGCGTCTATGTTGTTGTCGGTGCTGACTTTTGACCCCAGATAGGTGAAGTTTTGGACGACTTCGAAGGTGCGATCACCTATCCGTACATCACCTTTGCGTATATCAGTGTTTGTTAGCAGGGCCGCTGATTGTTGCCACCATCATTTTGGTTTTTACCTCGTTGATCTCCAACCCGAGGTTCAATGCGGCATTGCTCGATCCTTTGGTAAGCTTCTGCTACATAGGAGAGCCTCAAACCAATGATGTCTATGTCATCAGCATATGCCAAGTGATATGCCATGCCAAACCAATGATGTCTATGTCATCAGCATATGCCAAGTTGCCAAGAATGACTTATAGAAGATGGTCCCTGAAGATTCCACCTCCGAGTTTCGGATGGCGCCCTCTCTAGCGCCAGATTGAATAGGAGACAAGCACGTCCGTCTCCCTGACGCAGGTCTTTGGTTGGAAAAGATCCCTGAGAGTTGTCTATCCACCGGTACTCCAAATGAGCTCTTTGAGTCGTATAGTTTTACCCTGGTTATGCGTATGTGGCTTTAAAATCAATGGAGAGGTGATAGGAGTGTGATTGCTGCTCCACCATCTTCTCCAAAATCAGGCGCATTGTGAATATCTGGTCAGTGGTTGATTTTCCGTTTCGGAATCCTCTTTGATAGTTTCCGACTATCTCTTCACCGAATAGGACAAGTCTATCTTCTATTTCTAGCGAAATAATCTTGTAGGCGGTATTCAACACCGTAAAACCCCTGTAGTGGCTGCACTCTAGCCTATCTCCCTTTTTGTATATGGGATATATGATGCCGAGATTTCAATCACAAGGTATCGATTCGCTATTCCATACCTCAGTAATGATTTGATGAATTTTCTGTTCGAGTGCTGCACCTCCGTTTTTGATCAGCTCGGCTACTATTCCGTCGGTACCTGGTGCCTTGTTGTTCTTGAGCTGACGGATGGCCTTTCGTGTGTCTTCAATGCTAGGTGGCAGTAGCATGATATCATCTGCTAGTAGAGTTTCTAGCTGTTCATTGAACCGATCATTCATAAAATACTGAGCGCCGGTATTTACACGACAGGACCGAGGTTCAAGTCTCATCTGGGCCGTTCCCCCATAGTGCGGACTGACTATCCAACTATGCGGTAACAATAAGTCTAGTAAGCTAAACATGGTAGGCATGACCTTAAGAGGTCGTTAGGCCAAGAAATAAGAAAAAAAAAGAAGAAGAAGAGGAAGAAATACTAAGCCCATCCTAACTGATCAGATTTCCTTCCTTTTTTCGACATCTATTTAAAGCCAATCAAATACGTTTCTGTCTACATTTGCTCGCACAGCTTAAACCCAGATGTAACTTTATGTTGGTAATATTCTTAAAGAAAAATTGAGCAAACAGAATTTTGTATGTTGAATTGTAGCTACAAAGATGAATAATTTACTTACCTTTAACGTCGTAGATCGTTTTCGCAAAAACACTTATTTATTGCTATATAAACTGCAATAAAGAACAATTTTTATTGCTAATACATTTCTTGCATCTTTCCAAATATTGCGGACGGTCGCAATCATTATTGCCAACTCCCAAAGAATTTAAAGAATTTTAAAGAATTCTTTTAATTTTTGAGGAACCATTAATTTGAGGAAGCATTAATAAATCCTAGCTAGCTAATGAAATCAAACGAAAGTTACACCTACCTCTCAAAACTACGGCACCTTACTGTCATAATGGAATTTAAATACACCTACCTCTGTCAGTTTAAATGCCCTCTGTTGAGAGAGGTGAGACAAAAGTTCCCCCCAGCACGATCGATACTTTGAACGAGCTATTCATTTTATCTTACTCCCATTGCAGCTAAAATAAAAGCCCATAATCTGTACCTAAAGTTTATTAAATTGTTCGCTAATACTCATTATAACTCGATAAAGCTCGACTAGTGAGTAGCCAGTGTCCCACGTGACGGTTGCAAAACGGGGGCAAAACCATCTAATTGGATCATTAAGATCGACATCATTTCTACATTAAACCCAAATCATTTTCGATTAGAAAAGTCGCTGGACGTGGAGCAGAGCAAGTTTCCGGCACCATCCTTTTAATGTTCCGTGCTGGGGAAATTGTTTTCTTTTTTTTTAAAGGATACTTTCGAACATTTTTCCTCCCTGGTTTAATACGTTGTGCGCGGGTGTACCTTACCCCTAGTGGTGGTGCCTAATTGAACTGAAAAGCAAACAATCTCGCTTGCTGGTGGAAAATTTTAGCTACCCAGTAACGAGCGTAGAGTATTACTTTTCAATTAAAACGCCCAATCGGTGGTGGTAACAGGGGTGGAGGGGAGGGGGAGGGAATTGAGAAGAGAAGAGCCAACGCTTGGACGGCCATTTTGGTGGATAAAATCTCCAGCCCCTATCCAGGGTTATCGACGACGTGCCAGCACGAATTTGGTCGGTAATTGAAAATCCCACCAAAACGGGCCCGGCCCAGTTTCCGTTCCACTTTCTTTATCTTCATGTGTGTGTGTGTGAGTGTATCTATGTGATGCAAGTGTACTACCGGTACACGTTTTTCCAAACACTCTACCACATCGCTTCGCCATTCTCGTTCCAAAAGCTTGCCGAGAGGAAAAAAAAACTGCCCAAACCCGCCGCATCAGTTTCCCATCTCGAAACATCGGAGTAATTGAATAATATCGATGCCTAAGCTGCCTGCCTTCGGTTCTTCGGTTCGTGAAACGTACAGTTTCTAAATTTAATCTCTACTCCTGCCCCTCTACACGCCGGCCATTAGTGAGCGTCGGGAAGCAGTGAGCAAAGCCAAACAAAAAAGAGTAGTACGGCAAAGGAATTGGATGGTGTGCGATAAGCTTCCTAACCGCTTGCTACTTATCGAGAACTGTTCGGGCGACTTGCACGTTCAGGTGATTCAGCTAGTGCCGCCACCGCTGCAAAGGGAAATCGGTCCCGGTTTACTTTTCGTACCTTCCCCATTCTTTCGATTCGATTGAAGCGATAGCGATGTTCCTTCCATTCTTGCTATGCACTCTTCGCCATGGTAAGAAAATCGGTGATATCCGGAAAATCTTCACCGATGGTGCGCATTTTCTTTACCGTATTTTCAATGCAAAGTGGCCCTTCCGCACTCGACCGACGGAATCTAAATACCCAATCACGCAAATGGTGCAAACGTTTCACTTTACCATTCGATTGATCCTCCCCCCAGCGAGGGGAGAAAGCAAGTGTTTTTCTTGCTTTTTTTCACTTTTATCCGTCCTGCGGGGGAGTCCAGTGTTGCTGATCGTATCCGATAATAATTGACAAACATGCACACAAATCCCGCGTTCGAAGGGTTTTCGGGTGGAGCCGGACGATGAAAAGATAAAGAATTTAAACCGCTCCGCTAGAAGAAATAGCTCAACCAGTGTGGTGTAAATCTTGCGCCCGTTACCGGGACCTGTTTGCTTAGTTTGGGCAGGGCGACACTCTGGAAACGTTCGTGACGGACGGCGTAAACAGTGTTGTCGGGGGGATTCTTTTTTTTTGCTTTCTCGGAAGGATCTTTATCAAGCAACCCGGACCGATGGGCGATGAAACCGTAAAGCCGCCGTCAATCTTCCATTCCGGTGGTAATCGTTTTCAATCCCCTTTTTGGGAGAGTTACACCGCCGACTGTTCGTACCGTAATACGGTATACGGAGATGTGTAATCCTGCTACAGCAAACAAAACCAAAAAAAGAAAATATAAGATACAAAAAATGGATTCAAAACAAAACGGCTTAAACATTCCACAGGATTTCGGTTATCAGCAATAGCCGGACAATCGGGCCGTCCTCCGAACCTTCGCGCGGTTCGGTAAAAAAAGCAAGATAATAAAAATAAAATAAAAACAAGAGGCAAACACAGCCACCCCGAAGGCGTGAAGGCGTTTGAACGATGCTTGAGCGATGCTACGAGGGGTAGGTGTGGAAGCTGGGCAGCTTCCCTTTTCTCGAGCGGTCACAACACACCCACACCGAGCCGGTAGGATGAAACTTTCACGAAGGGTTACCCGAGGTGTAAACAAGAAATTATGATAATTGAAAACATAATAGGTGTTGGTGTTGTTTTCTCGATGGTAGTAGCATGGTTTGATGATTATTTTCCACCCCGGTGCTCAAAAAGGCCATGCGGGCCCACACTGCTGAAGTAGAGCAGAGCGGGAAAAAGCAGTTTTCTTCCCCGTTGAAAGGGATTTTGTTGCGTGAGTAAAATGCTTTTCTTTTCACTCGTGCGCCGAAGGTTCGGTTGACGGCTGTACGCCAATCTAGTAGGCTTGCTGCACTGACCCGAGGAGCCGTCCGTGGGATGGTTGGTTGTTTTTTTTTTTTATCCATCCCTTAAGAGCGCGACCTAACACGGCCTCGCGTGAAGTAGAATGTCGTGTTTTACAAGGTGCGTTTTTTTGTTGCTTCTTGTACCTTAGCGGACGTCTTAAGGGGAGAGTACGATGAAAATAGAAATGAGTCTATGCTTTTGCATGCGGTGAATGGCAAGGTGAAGTACGGGCTAACAGGTTTAAACAAGGCAGAATGGAGAGAGTTTGTTTTGTTGATTCCCCGGGAACAGGCTGCATTAAGTGCTTGCCGTAAAGAAGTTAGGGTTGTTAAATGTAGAACTCGTTTCACAGTGGCAGAAAATAAGCATATTGTATGTTAGTTTTGAACTATCGAAGTGCATATAATCGTAATAGAAACATTTGATAAAAAAAAGGAAAACAAGTTCAAGTTAATCATCCCTATAAGCTGCCTGTTTTAGACATACTTTTCACATGTATAAGAAAATAGTTAGCTTTGATCTTTAGAGTTTTTGTGTAGTACAAATATAGAATGTTGTAAAATATACCTAACTTGAATGAAACACTCTGAGATATTGCAAAATCGAAATAAAATTTATTTTTAACTCAATTCAACGACTATAAACAGTCATAATTAATTCACCTTACACTAAACTAGGTGTAACAAGAACTAAACTCTCAATATAACACAACACCCATCAACACCAAAACTAGGACAGTAGGTTAACTTCCGACAATAAAAACACAGCACAAACCATCTGGAAGCAAAGTAACCGAGATTTATCAAAGAATGCAACAATTGCATAATTAACAATTTTGTCCAAACACTCAATGTTAGCAAAACAACCCAAGTTGAGCCAGGTCAAAAACAGTAACAAGCGTAAGCCGTGGTCGTACGCACGCTAGGGCCAGAAAACAAGAGAAACATAACGTAAGCATAATCGTATGCGCTCGTAGGGTAACCCGGAAAACCCAAGCCATACCGGAACAAAAACATATGGTGACAATATTGACGAAAAGGCGTGCTTCTCAAATAAACCTTAAGTGTTTCCGGAAACATTTGAAATTAGGTGAAAACGCAGATAGAAAGTCGGTACAGAAAAAGAGTAAGAGTATGTAAGAACGAAACCTGGAGAACAAATTAGATAAATAAAGAATGGTGACGACCAGTCAGTCAGTCTGCATCGACCGTCTGTCTTTAACGTGTGTCTTGTTTCATTTTCCGCCCGATGCATTTACTGGATGCCTTTTCACCTCAGTTTTCGCGAGTTTGAAGTTTCCTTCTCCTCGATTAGAAGCAATACGAAACACGTATATTACACACAAACAAACAATATGCGTTTGCAAAAATCATAGGTAACTTTGCATTATCAAGTGAGAAACACTGTAAAGAATGCTCTTTTAATAAATGGTAGTAGGTGTTTCGCCTAAAAGTAGGCTGTGCGGATACCACCGTGAGTGGTTGATTCTTGGGGACTGGGAGAATAGAAATACGGGAGAGTGCTCTCAAAGACAAGATACCAGCGATAATACTAGGAAATACTTTCATAAAAGAGTTGAGGAATAAAACTGTTCCGATAAACGGGACAGTAAACGGACTACGCGAAAAGAATCGTGCACAACAAATTTCCAAACCAGTTCTGTTAGTACGTGTGTACGTACAGTAGGTATCAAAGTCAACTACCAATAAAAAGTAGTATAATTCATATGAAGTAAAGTCTAAGTGAATAGACAAAGAATAGAAATTCCCCAATTGCTCAATGTAAGAATAATAAGTAAAACTACCCATAAAACTGGCCAAGTGCGAATATCTACCAAACAAAAAGAAAATTCTTTAGATTTACGGGGTACAATCAAGTCAAGGAAGGCTGACTGAATGGCTGACCAAAACCTTTTAAAGATGTGATGTCAATGAAGGAAGTTGCAGTAATTAATGATAGATCCTATTTTTCAAACATTTTTTCTCCCTTGGAATGCTGAAAACACAAATAAACTTTAAACGTTTCGTTTACCTTTTCCGTGACAGGTTTGAAGTGTGCCACACTCTTGGTCCGATCGCTCAGCACCTCCGACGCAGGAATGTCCAAACTCTCCGACACGGATGTGTTGTACTTCCAGGTGAACGTAACGTTGCTCGGGTTGGCCTCCAGCTCACAAACAATCTTCGCTAGCTCATTCCGGCCCACATTGTACGTCGTCACCAGCCCCGGTCGACAAACGGGCGCAACTGAAATGTATGCAGAAAGTGAAAGTGAAAACATTGGTAAATAGTAGCAGCAAAAGAACAACCACAAAGAAAAGACCTCCACAAACCCACTAGTAAATTGTCAGTGCATAAATTGTGCATTCTAAAGTAGGGTGCCTCCGGACCAGTGGCACAAAATTAGAATTATTATCGGATACGATCAGCAACACTGGACTCCCCCGCAGGACGGATAAAAGTGAAAGAAAGCAAGAAAAACACTTGCTTTCTCCCCTCGCTGGGGGGAGGATCAATCGAATGGTAAAGTGAAACGTTTGCACCATTTGCGTGATTGGGTATTTAGATTCCGTCGGTCGAGTGCGGAAGGGCCACTTTGCATTGAAAATACGGTAAAGAAAATGCGCACCATCGGTGAAGATTTTCCGGATATCACCGATTTTCTTACCATGGCGAAGAGTGCATAGCAAGAATGGAAGGAACATCGCTATCGCTTCAATCGAATCGAAAGAATGGGGAAGGTACGAAAAGTAAACCGGGACCGATTTCCCTTTGCAGCGGTGGCGGCACTAGCTGAATCACCTGAACGTGCAAGTCGCCCGAACAGTTCTCGATAAGTAGCAAGCGGTTAGGAAGCTTATCGCACACCATCCAATTCCTTTGCCGTACTACTCTTTTTTGTTGAAGTGCATATAATCGTAATAGAAACATTTGATAAAAAAAAGGAAAACAAGTTCAAGTTAATCATCCCTATAAGCTGCCTGTTTTAGACATACTTTTCACATGTATAAGAAAATAGTTAGCTTTGATCTTTAGAGTTTTTGTGTAGTACAAATATAGAATGTTGTAAAATATACCTAACTTGAATGAAACACTCTGAGATATTGCAAAATCGAAATAAAATTTATTTTTAACTCAATTCAACGACTATAAACAGTCATAATTAATTCACCTTACACTAAACTAGGTGTAACAAGAACTAAACTCTCAATATAACACAACACCCATCAACACCAAAACTAGGACAGTAGGTTAACTTCCGACAATAAAAACACAGCACAAACCATCTGGAAGCAAAGTAACCGAGATTTATCAAAGAATGCAACAATTGCATAATTAACAATTTTGTCCAAACACTCAATGTTAGCAAAACAACCCAAGTTGAGCCAGGTCAAAAACAGTAACAAGCGTAAGCCGTGGTCGTACGCACGCTAGGGCCAGAAAACAAGAGAAACATAACGTAAGCATAATCGTATGCGCTCGTAGGGTAACCCGGAAAACCCAAGCCATACCGGAACAAAAACATATGGTGACAATATTGACGAAAAGGCGTGCTTCTCAAATAAACCTTAAGTGTTTCCGGAAACATTTGAAATTAGGTGAAAACGCAGATAGAAAGTCGGTACAGAAAAAGAGTAAGAGTATGTAAGAACGAAACCTGGAGAACAAATTAGATAAATAAAGAATGGTGACGACCAGTCAGTCAGTCTGCATCGACCGTCTGTCTTTAACGTGTGTCTTGTTTCATTTTCCGCCCGATGCATTTACTGGATGCCTTTTCACCTCAGTTTTCGCGAGTTTGAAGTTTCCTTCTCCTCGATTAGAAGCAATACGAAACACGTATATTACACACAAACAAACAATATGCGTTTGCAAAAATCATAGGTAACTTTGCATTATCAAGTGAGAAACACTGTAAAGAATGCTCTTTTAATAAATGGTAGTAGGTGTTTCGCCTAAAAGTAGGCTGTGCGGATACCACCGTGAGTGGTTGATTCTTGGGGACTGGGAGAATAGAAATACGGGAGAGTGCTCTCAAAGACAAGATACCAGCGATAATACTAGGAAATACTTTCATAAAAGAGTTGAGGAATAAAACTGTTCCGATAAACGGGACAGTAAACGGACTACGCGAAAAGAATCGTCCACAACAAATTTCCAAACCAGTTCTGTTAGTACGTGTGTACGTACAGTAGGTATCAAAGTCAACTACCAATAAAAAGTAGTATAATTCATATGAAGTAAAGTCTAAGTGAATAGACAAAGAATAGAAATTCCCCAATTGCTCAATGTAAGAATAATAAGTAAAACTACCCATAAAACTGGCCAAGTGCGAATATCTACCAAACAAAAAGAAAATTCTTTAGATTTACGGGGTACAATCAAGTCAAGGAAGGCTGACTGAATGGCTGACCAAAACCTTTTAAAGATGTGATGTCAATGAAGGAAGTTGCAGTAATTAATGATAGATCCTATTTTTCAAACATTTTTTCTCCCTTGGAATGCTGAAAACACAAATAAACTTTAAACGTTTCGTTTACCTTTTCCGTGACAGGTTTGAAGTGTGCCACACTCTTGGTCCGATCGCTCAGCACCTCCGACGCAGGAATGTCCAAACTCTCCGACACGGATGTGTTGTACTTCCAGGTGAACGTAACGTTGCTCGGATTGGCCTCCAGTTCACACACAATCTTCGCTAGCTCGTTCCGGCCCACATTGTACGTCGTCACCAGCCCCGGTCGACAAACGGGCGCAACTGAAATGTATGCAGAAAGTGAAAGTGAAAACATTGGTAAATAGTAGCAGCAAAAGAACAACCACAAAGAAAAGACCTCCACAAACCCACTAGTAAATTGTCAGTGCATAAATTGTGCATTCTAAAGTAGGGTGCCTCCGGACCAGTGGCACAAAATTAGAATTATTATCGGATACGATCAGCAACACTGGACTCCCCCGCAGGACGGATAAAAGTGAAAAAAAGCAAGAAAAACACTTGCTTTCTCCCCTCGCTGGGGGGAGGATCAATCGAATGGTAAAGTGAAACGTTTGCACCATTTGCGTGATTGGGTATTTAGATTCCGTCGGTCGAGTGCGGAAGGGCCACTTTGCATTGAAAATACGGTAAAGAAAATGCGCACCATCGGTGAAGATTTTCCGGATATCACCGATTTTCTTACCGTGGCGAAGAGAGCATAGCAAGAAATGAAGGAACATCGCTATCGCTTCAATCGAATCGAAAGAATGGGGAAGGTACGAAAAGTAAACCGGGACCGATTTCCCTTTGCAGCGGTGGCGGCACTAGCTGAATCACCTGAACGTGCAAGTCGCCCGAACAGTTCTCGATAAGTAGCAAGCGGTTAGGAAGCTTATCGCACACCATCCAATTCCTTTGCCGTACTACTCTTTTTTGTTTGGCTTTGCTCACTGCTTCCCGACGCTCACTAATGGCCGGCGTGTAGAGGGGCAGGAGTAGAGATTAAATTTAGAAACTGTACGTTTCACGAACCGAAGAACCGAAGGCAGGCAGCTTAGGCATCGATATTATTCAATTACTCCGATGTTTCGAGATGGGAAACTGATGCGGCGGGTTTGGGCAGTTTTTTTTCCCCTCGGCAAGCTTTTGGAACGAGAATGGCGAAGTGAGGGGGCAGAGTGTTTTGGAAAAACGTGTACCGGTAGTACACGTGCAACACACACACACACACATGAAGATAAAGAAAGTGGAACGGAAACTGGGCCGGGCCCGTTTTGGTGGGATTTTCAATTACCGACCAAATTCGTGCTGGCACGTCGTCGATAACCCTGGATAGGGGCTGGAGATTTTATCCACCAAAATGGCCGTCCAAGCGTTGGCTCTTCTCTTCTCAATTCCCTCCCCCTCCCCTCCACCCCTGTTACCACCACCGATTGGGCGTTTTAATTGAAAAGTAATACTCTACGCTCGTTACTGTGTAGCTAAAATTTTCCACCAGCAAGCGAGATTGTTTGCTTTTCAGTTCAATTAGGCACCACCACTAGGGGTAAGGTAAACCCGCGCACAACGGATTAAACCAGGGAGGAAAAATGTTCGAAAGTATCCTTTAAAAAAAAAAGAAAACAATTTCCCCAGCACGGAACATTAAAAGGATGGTGCCGGAAACTTGCTCTGCTCCACGTCCAGCGACTTTTCTAATCGAAAATGATTTGGGTTTAATGTAGAAATGATGTCGATCTTAATGATCCAATTAGATGGTTTTGCCCCCGTTTTGCAACCGTCACGTGGGACACTGGCTACTCACTAGTCGAGCTTTATCGAGTTATAATGAGTATTAGCGAACAATTTAATAAACTTTAGGTACAGATTATGGGCTTTTATTTTAGCTGCAATGGGAGTAAGATAAAATGAATAGCTCGTTGAAAGTATCGATCGAGCTTGGGGGAACTTTTGTTTCACCTTTCCCCACTGAGGGCATTTTAACTGACAGAGGTAGGTGTATTTAACTTCAATTATGACGGCAGGGTGCCGTATTTTTGAGAGGTAGGTGTAACTTTCGTTTGATTTCATTAGCTAGCTAGGATTTATTAAAGCTTAATGGTTCCTCAAAAATTAAAAGAATTCTTTAAAATTCTTTAAATTCTTTCGGAGTTGGCAATAATGATTGCAACCGTCCGCAATATTTGGAAAGATGCAAGAAATGTATTAGCAATAAAACTTGTTCTTTATTGCAGTTTATATAGCAATAAATAAGTGTTTTTGCGAAAGCGATCTATGACGTTAAAGATAAGTAAATTATTCATATTTGTAGCTACAATTCATTATACAAAATTCTGTTTGCTCAATTTTTCTTTAAGAATATTACCAAATGTAGACAGAAACGTATTTGCTTGGCTTTAAATAGATGTCGAAATAAGGATGGAAATCTGATCAGTTAGGATGGGCTCAGTATTTCTTCTTCTTCTTCTTCTTCTTCTTCTTCTTCTTTCTTGGCCTAACGACCTCTTAGGTCATGCCTGCCATTTCTGGCTTACTAGACTTATTGTTACCGCATAGTTGGATAGTCCCGGTGGTGTATACGATAGCGGCGCCGGTCTTCACACGGCAGGACCGGGGTTCGAATCGCCGAACGAACAGCTAGAAACTCTATTAGCAGATGATATCATGCTACTGCCACCTAGCATTGAAGACACACGAAAGGCCATCCGTCGGCTCAAGAACAACAAGGCACCAGGCACCGACGGAATAGAAGCTGAGCTGAACAAAAACGGTGGTGCAGCACTCGAACAGGAAATTCATCAAATCATTACTGAGGTATGGGATAGCGAATCGATGCCTTGTGATTGGAATCTCGGCATCGTCTACCCCATATACAAGAAGGGAGATAGGCTAGAGTGCAGCCACTACAGGGGTTTTACGGTGTTGAATACCGCCTACAAGATTATTTCCCTAGTTATACAAGATAAACTTGTCCCATTCGGTGAAGAGATAGGCGGAAACTATCAAAGAGGATTCCGAAACGGAAAATCAACCACTGACCAGATATTCACAATGCGCCTGATTTTGGAGAAGATGGCGGAGCAGCAACTACACTCCTATTATCTCTCCATTGATTTTAAAGCCACATACGCATAACCAGGGTAAAACTATACGACGCAATGAGCTCATTTGGAATCCCGGTGGATAGAAAACTCTTAGGGATCTTTTCTAACCAAAGGCCTGCGCCAAGGAGACGGGCGTGATTGTATCCTATTCAATCTGGCGCTAGAGCGGGCGCCATCCGAAACTAGGAGGTGGAATCTTCGGGGATCATCTTCAAAAAGTCACTCTTGGCAACTTGGCATATGCTGATGATATAGACATCATTGGTTTGAGGCTCTTCTATGTAGCAGAAGCATACCAAAGGATCGAGCAATGCCGCATTGAACCTCGGGTTGGAGATCAACGAGGTAAAAACCAAAATAATGGTGGCACCACCAGCGGCCCTGCTAACAAACACTGATTTACACAGGGGTGATGTCCAGATAGATGATCGCACCTTTGAAGTTGTCCAAAACTTCACCTATCTGGGGTCAAAAGTCAGCACCGACAACAACATAGAAGTTGAGTTGCGCGAGTTAACGGAACTGTAGCTTCGGATTTGATCTAAGCAAAGATGAATGCTTCTATCTTCCATGGCGGCTAGGCAGAGAGTTCTTTTATTTCTATGCTTTAGAGGATTGGAATGGAAGATAGGCAAGGAAAGTATATAGGAAGAATATTATGTGAAGGATCGTGTGGATCTTTATGATCTCCATCCGGTACAATCAGACAGCTTCCCGGATGGGACAGGATAAAGTTGGTGCAATGTGACTTCGGTCTGTGTGCATTTGTTCGAGTGGATGTTGACTTAGGATCGATGTCGATCGTTGTTGTTTACATCTGTTGTTGTTAGGACGAATGTTGTTAAAGGTTTGTTAACTCGCGCAATGGTGCTGGCTGCCAACGTGTCATATAACTTCTGAGGAAACTTCTCCACTGAAAATACCTGTCGTGACGGACGAAGCTGGATATGTAAAGAACCTTTACAGTTGCAGTACTCACATACGCATCTGAAACACCAACTCTGTCCAAAATTGACGAAACCCTGTTAGACACATTCGAGAGGAAGATGCTCAGAACGGCCAGGATATTGGATTGGCAGAGAGACGGCGCTAGATCGTAAGCGGGATCGAGAATTGCTGCAGCAGGCCAAGACCGCGAAGCGGTTGTAGCGCCTGATAAGTAAGTAAGTTATATAGATATGGGTTATCCATTTTTGGCAAAAATCATTGACAGAACAGTTTTTAACTTATATATCGACGAAAAGTCGCGAAAAGAATGACACATGAGAAATGCCTTGTTAATTTTGTCAATTATAATAGGTCATGTCATACAGTGTTGACAATGCGATAGCAAGCCGCCTTAAACAAAAAAATAATTGAGTACAAAAAAAGCTAAATTTTGCAAAAAGCATGATTTTGTTTACGGGATAAAATCAAAACTTAAATTAGACACTTTTAATTTTTATCTGTATCGTAATCTGAACAGCAACCTTTCTCGTATTTGAAATAAATCTTTTGATTAAGAATTTAATGAAAATTTCATTTCCATTTCCCAATTTTGATACATTTGTCGCATATGTTCATCGTTTCTTTTTGTCTCTATCGTGGGCTCGTTCTCCTTTTGCTTTATTAATATTACAACACCAGACCCTCTCCAGCTGCACGGGAAACGTTTTCCACTCTGCTGACCATTCCATTCCCGACTTCGCTAGACAGCTCACTGTCACTCCATCTGCTACCTTACCCCATTGTCTAGCAACACTCGCGGGGATAAGCAGAACAAAAGTAGTCGAAATCCAATCCATATCTGTTAGTTTAATGTAGCGGGGAGATTTTTTTTCGGTTTCCTCACGAACGAACCGCATAGAAACGGCAGCACCAAGTGGCACTCGGTGCAGAACGTCGTACGCCTTGCGTACCGTGCCCCTGTTCAACCGGCAGCATTCGCTCCGTGTTAATTCAATCAAATTCCGGAAGCTAGAATGGTGCAAACTGTGCCCCGATATGGGTGCGCTTCCCGGTGCGTTCTCTAAGCAAAACGTTCAGGATGGCGCGTTGAAAGACGATACACAGCCACGGCGAGTGGTGAGGCTGGGTTGATGGGTTGAAGGGAAAGGCTTCCAAAAGGATATTGCGCTGACTTCCGGCTGGAGCAACTTTCCCATACCCTGCTTTGCTCCGTTCTCCGGAACAAATAGAATCAGCTTCGAAATCGATCCATTGTCGCTGTGGCATTACTGTGCAAGCAAGCGGTGTTGCTGCTGCTGCTGCTGCTTCTGCTGTGCTGGGCGATAAAATTGATTGTTTTCCTTCGCATCCCTAGTAATCATTATTTTCATCGTGGTACCCTCGGGTTCGGGTTGTCGGTTGTTGCCACTCCCTGTGCAACGATGGTTTGTGCGTCGAGCGTGTCGTCACGTTGCACAGTTCGTCAAACAGGCGCGATAGGGTGGAAAAAAGGAGCGAACGTGTGCTAAATTTTTCACGCCCCAAACAAGGCTTGCGGATGGTAGGGAGCATTCGTGGGCGACGAGTGGCACAAAGGAATTCCACTTGCCTGTTCGCTTGATAAGACAAGATGGGTCCCGTTTCTTCGGGGTTCGCCATGGGTTTGGCGATAGGACAATAGTGAGGTTGACTATCAAAAGTAACAGTAGCGTTGTGGTCTTCGGGCGTTACTATTTGATGGATCGAAGTGTTGGCGAGCACCATATGGTGCGAAGTTTTTTCGCACTTCACTCTTGCTCACAATGATGAGGTGTGACAAATTTGTTGAAATGGTGTTGTTCTATTTTATGAAGTAGAGTATCAAAACTGGAGTCAAATTTCGTAATAGAAGGATGAAATGAAAATAGAACTACATTTCTTATGCAAAGAAAAAATCAACAAAATAGCGATGGCACGGGAAAGGTTTTCCCAGCACCAACACAACTATACTGCTGCAGGAAAAGCAAGAGATGATAACTCCGCAACACTCCGTAAGCATTATTTTATGATTTTTATTTTCCACTTGAAAAAACAAATTTCAAATTGAAGTGAAATGGAAAAACGTCTTCGCGTTGGCTTTCAAATAAACTTCTAAATGTTACGACCGCCCGTTGTGAGTAAAGCATGATGGTAAATAATGGGAATAATCGAGCGAAAGTAAAATGAAAGATAACGAAGGCTTGATATTTTGTACTTAAGGAGAGTTTTTAAAAATGGAAAAATATTTAACATTGGTAGAACTGTGTGTAAAGAAACATTTTCTCACATAGCATCCTGACAAATATAAATTGAAGAGTTGTTTATGATTTAAATTATCACAAACAGATGCAAAGAGATAACAAATTATTGTTTAAAAACTGAAGATAAATGACTTATACTCACCTCTTTTTACAGAACATCACACGTGTCGAATGCTCTGCTTAGTGGTAGAGTTTAAATCGTTAATTTACCTCCAGATGTCTTAATTTCTGCGTGACATTGCTTTTTTCTCTCCATCCGTAACGTAGCTTTCTGTACCTTCACTTCACCAAGACATTATCATTCCAGTAAAAAAGTACGCGAAAGAACGGAACAATAATTCTCTTTCATACGACGCACTGGTATGAACGGCAAATAGCACACCGCATACAACGCAAATGATGCGGGCAAGCTTGATACTTTGCTCACATTTCCACCAAGCTTGCCACTGGGTGTAGTAGCAGAAACAAGAGCAACAAAAAAAAAGATTCCCGAGAAGCGAAAAAGAAAGACATCACCTTGTACGAACGGGTCCACGGGCAAAGCTGGCAACGGAAGCCAACACCCGAATGCCGCACGGAGTTTTTGTGGCTTCGTTACGCAGGAAATGACTTTTTTGCCCTCCGGATCGCGCGACAAAACCATCTCGAAAGCGGCTGCTCGCAAACATAAATCCATCTCAAGAGTCGCACGGTCGCCCATCACCCCGGGTCATCCCGGGTGTCCGAAACCGAACGGTGAACGGAAGCGAGATGCTATCAAAATTAAAATTCCACGTTAAACTCACACCAGGCCGGAAGACGCGTCCCGTCGGTTTTCGCCTGTGGGGGGGCTTCCTTCCTGCCCTCCTGCGCTCCTCCACATCCACTTACAACGATCGTGGTCGACCGAAAGTCGATGGTCGTTTTGATGTGATGTCGTCGTACGCGCCAAAAACCTTTTCCTCGTCGCAAAACATGGCCAGGTGGTTGTGACGGCGTTGGCATCGTCCAAAAGACAGAGTGGCGGTAGTCGACAAACAGCCAGCGGAAGTGACGAGGAGGCGCGGTAAAGGTGCGGTGGAAGTGAGATAGATTGTGTCAGAGCAAAAGGGCCGTAAGCATCAAATAGACGATCCTTTTTAACACCACAAATCTAATTAAGAAACTCACTGAAGCTTTCAACGCGCGTTTTTTGTTCAATCCCTCGGCATTTTTTTAGTTGCTCCGGTAGTACGGAATGGAAAGAAATGTTATCCTTCAACAGCACCGGGCGAGTGTGTACCGACATAAACTTCGAAGTGCGCAAAAAGAGAAAATTGTATCTTGCACGATGTGTCGCAATGTTCCAGTGCTAGGCAGAGGACAACGTCTTCGAAGCAGTTGCGATAGAAAGGGCATTAGGTTGGAAACAAAACGCTCCGCAACGAACAGTCGACGTGGGAATGGTTTAAGAGACGAAAAATCATGAAATGTAATAAACAAAGAAAAACCCTTCAGCATTTCAATGGAAGATCAGTTTTCAACAGGACGGACAGCGCTTCAGTAATCTACTCAAAGAATGTGAACGCACACCGCAGCACCGAATGGAGTTGGTTTAGTCGTTTAAATGATGCGTGGTGTTTTGTTTTCAGTATTTTTTTATTACTGAAATAGTCTGAAGACTTGGAGGGAATGATATGTGAGTTAAAAATGCTATAAAATATTCATTTTATTTTGGTTTATAAAAAATTAAGCATTAAGAAACAAAGAAGGTGGAGGCGCCTGGTACCTGGAGGCGCCTTTGAAAAGTGTTGACACAGTGTTACGAACAAACAATCGTTATCAATCATGTATCGGTAAAATTACGTACATTTAAAGGAGAAAATTAAATAAAATGTGCTTCATTAAGGTAACTGAAAATTGAGTAGTCTTTACAATTAACCATAAGCTATCAAATGAGCCTTAAGCGAGGATTGGGCTGGCCGAATTCATCATTAGGTTGTAAACGAAGAGGATTTTAGGCTGGCCCCTGCCTTTCGTAAAGTTTATTATGAGCTGATCGTTCGGTAAATGTTTTATATTGTTCCGAAAACGAAAGCACATACTCAATAAATAAAAACAAACAAGCGAACCTCAATGTAGCACTGATTAGTATGTTCTATTTAGTCAAGGCACATGGAGGCGCCTGGTACCTTACGAGACAGGCAAGCGAAAAACAAATCATTGTTAATCATTTGTCGGCAAAAAATACATACATTTGAAAGAGGAAAACATTATTTAAATGTTCTTCATTAAGATAACTGACAATTAAGTAGCCTCTGCAATGCATAATATTCCAACAAACGAATCTTAAGCGAGGATAGGCGAGGCCGGATTCTTCATTAGGTTAAAAACGAAAAGGATTTTACGCTGGCCGCTAATCGTTAGGTAAATGATTTATATTGTTCCGAAATCAAAAGCACATACTAAAGAAATTAAAAGAAACATGCGAACCTCAATGTTGCACTGATTTTTTTGTATAAAACATTTACATATTTACAAACGTGCTTACAAATAGAGACAACAATTAACAAAATATCATTTAAACATTTAAGACAAAGAATAACGAAGGTTTTCTATATCAATCGCAGCATCATTGTTTCCAATGATGTGGATGACATATTTAGAAAACAAACAGAGGATTTTACTGCGTTTTTCTGCACATATGCCATTTAGTGCAGGAAAACGCAGCAAATCAAACGAAAAACGAGACGTTGTCGAACACCCTGAAATCACGAAGCTAATGCACTGCTGCAAAAGCTGCCAAGCATCAGCAACTCTACAGCAACCAGCGAGCTTGTGTTCCAGGGTGTCGATTGCGGGACAAAACAAACAAGACGAGGATGGGACGCGGTTCATTTTGTAACATGTTCTATCTCGTCAATGTAAATGGAGGCGCCTGGTACCTTACGAGACAGGCAAGGGAAAAACAAATCAATATCGTTTATTTGTCGGTAAAAATACTTACATTTAAAATAGAAAAAAAAGTTCTTCATAAAGATAACTGACAATTAAGTAGCCTTTGCAATCAATAATATTCCAACAAACGAGCCTTAAGCGAGGATTGGCCAGGCCGGATTCATCATTAGGTTAAAAACAATTATGTCTTTCGCAAAGCTTGTTATGAGCTGATTGTTAGTGCTATTTTTTACATTTTTCTGAAAACAAAAGCACAAGAAAAAAGAAACGGTAGTTTATTCTTTGTAATTAAAAATAATTACACGCAATAATTTACACGCAAAACGGTCAAACAATAGGTTAAATACTCATTGTATACAAAAGTGCGATAAGTAACGTTCGATTACTTGTTGGAGGTTACGTCAATCAAAGGGTGTGAATAATTACAAGTATATCTCATCCAATTTACCCTTTTGTGCTTTGCTATTAAGCTATAATGTTATTTCTCTTTTAATTTTCATCGAAAAAAAAAATATTAACAACAACGCAAATACATAATACCGAACCCGTAGATGTGTGTGAAAAATCGGACAAATCTTGATCCCCGCTACCCCGCACACCATCGGAATGTTACGACCCTGCAGTATTTTTCATCACTGCGGCACCACACAAACGACATACGCATAATCAGCATAATCAGCCCAGCAGTGGTAGCGGGCCACCACGGAAAAAGAGGCCATACCATCATCATACTTACACTTTATGTCCAGATGGACGGGGTTGCTCTCACCGTCCCCCTCTCGGTTGCTGCCGACGCACGTGTACTGTCCG
Source organism: Anopheles maculatus (assembly GCA_002091835.1). Classification (NCBI taxonomy): domain Eukaryota; kingdom Metazoa; phylum Arthropoda; class Insecta; order Diptera; family Culicidae; genus Anopheles; species Anopheles maculatus. The sequence continues at coordinate 30,719 of KZ062472.1, read as the reverse complement.
GCCCGGTTGCGGCTAACGTTCTGCAGCACCAGGCTCTGATTCGATACGGTAACTCCTTCGGAAGGATTGTTGACCAGCTCTTTGCCCTGCGGGAAAACGTCACACAAAGAATCAGATGAGTGAAAAAGAATGAAAATCAAACACACACGCACACACAGCAGTGCAATGAAAATAAATGTGTGGTGAAATGGTTTCTCTGACTTTAAGGGTACGAACAAGCGCAACATCGTAAGAAACAGCACAGGCGTAAAATCGATTTGTATGAAAGCAAGTGACCGTGTCTTTTCGTTACTTTTGGCAACGTTTCGAAACATGAAGGCTCGAAAAGGGATGAACAAATGACCGACACGGCCCTGCTTGAGATGAAACACCGAGTGAAACGATTACACCAGAAGAAGAAGAAGATACAAAAAAGCACAATTGTCTCTTTCCGGTCACGGAGCAATTCCGTTCGGAGGTCAAAGAGTGGAAAAAATGAAGTGTTTCAAACGAAACGCTTGCAGAAGAAAGCCGAAACACAAATTTTGCCGGAAATGGAAACACACTCACACACACACACACACACACACACACACACACACACACACACACACACACACACGCGCACACACAGAAGCGGTCGACGAGCGAAATAATTATGACGACCTTTCCCTTGGAAGAGCCGTTTAATTTGGTACGCACTTAATCTACATCTTGGATGCTTTATTTCAACCGATCGCCGTTCGTTCGTTTCGCAAAGTCGGTCTTTCGAAAGCATTTCCTTTGGCTGGGTTATATTTCACAGCCGCTTTATCAGACGGATGGGGCCGAACAAGCGTGAAGCTTTGCCCAAGATCTAAGCTAGTGGATAAATTAGTTCCCGCAACTCCATTGCGGGATAACTCATCCAAGTAGCGAAAGCGTTCGTTCACGCTGTCCAAAAGAATGTTTTGGCCAGGGAAGCTTCTAGACGGTTCTTAGCCTATCATCCCATCGGTTGGTGTGAGTGTGCCAGCGACAGCAAGATAGGTCGCTTTCTCTAAATTAATAACAACCAGTGTGGCAATAAAAGAAGATAATTAGTGTTACGCATCACTTTGGCCTTGAGCCTCCTTTTATTTCGCCACCAATTCTCTGTCATTCTCCCTTCTTTAAGTTTGTTTTTTTTTTAAATACAATTTTACTTGGGAGCAGTGGGTTGTTTCTGCTGTATGTTAGAACGGATGTTGAACGAAACAACCCACGATCGGACCCTTCGTAATGAAACGATATCGCACTTGCAATGTCCTCCATTAGTCGAAACGAAGGAGCGAAAAAAAAACACACCCTACAAAGAGCATTAGTATTGAGCGCTGGGTGGTCATTACCGTGGAAGCACTGTGCCATTATTTTGCCGCGTGGAGCAACCATTTCCCCCTACACTGTAGCTGGGAATCACAATTCACCCAGTTACAATGCTGAGTGCGACCGCGACTGTTGCTGGAAGGGAAATGCGTAATAAAACAAACGACATCAGATAATGCCGTGTCCGAGAGCCGTTGCTCGATGGATCGTTTTGCGACCGATGCAAAACATTAGGATGACACACGTTGTTCCTGCCAGCAGCAAGTGCCCAGCAAACAGCAGCAGCAACAAAAAAAACCCACAATCATACGAAGGATGGAACGATTCTTGTACGGAAAAAGGTCTGTCAAACTGGCAGACGAAGTGCCCCCACACGGATGAGCGAATAGTTGCTTCATCATAAAACGTAATGATTAATTTGTTTTTATGTGAGCCCCACGGGAGTGGTAGCATTTAATTTTTCTCTCACATACTGTGTGACAAAACACATGCTGTGAATATGTGTGTCTGCCTGCCGGATGGTGCGCTGTGTTTCTTTCTTTTTTCGCCTTCTAATCAGTACGGCCAACCGGTCAAGTTGCTATGGTTGCTAATCCACGAAGAACCAGGGCACAAAATAACGACACTGCATATCGTACGTACGGTTGTGTGTGTGTGTGTGTTTTTGTCACCAGGAAACACTTACGTAATGACGCCAGATCACTTTGTACACCCACGGGTTGGATTTGATGTTGCACTCGAAGTACACGTCGACGCCTTCCGGGATGGAGGAGGTGTAGTTGTAGTTCGTACCGTACTCGAGCGTTACCACCGGAACGTCTGTAATGAAAACATTTTTACCCAAAAGTAGACAAAAAAAACCATGAGCAAAAGCGAACAAGTAACAAAACCAAAGGGGCGTTTGCACATGGGGTTTTTGGGCAAGGGGGCGTGATAGTTGTAAAATTAATTAACAAACGAATACGTGGTGACCATTTAAAAGGGGTTTTTCACTTTTCTAGCAAATGGCAAAAGAATTCTAAGGGAGTGGGAATGAACCTAAAACGGGCTACTGTAAAAATGGCACCGAATTAAGGGGTTGCTTAGGAGTTGTTTGGGTTGAAAAGAATGTTTATCTGGTGCATTAAAAAAAAGGGCTGTGTGCTGTTGCTTAACCATACTTCTTTTCGCACGGTGTACGGTAAGACTCTTGGGGAAACATTTTTTAAGGTTAGCTGGATGAGAAAAAGGAGTGCTGCTGCTTTAGCAGATAATTGGCTCATAAGGATGTGCGATTTACTGTTTAGTGTAATCGAGAGTAGATTGTTTGAGGATCTTTGCAATTCTGTTTACGTTTTCTAAAGCTACAAAAAAGCCCCAAAAATAGAGATTAGGATACATTTTTAAGAGCAAAATATTATATTGTCTTCTTGTTGGTTTTGCTAGAGTCTTAAAGTGATACTACTTTAGAATGTTTACTTCCATTGGTCAACTTTGTAAGATTAGATTTAATACACCAACGAGAGTTGTGCTTGGACGTTAATTTAAGAAATTGTTTTTCAGTTTTGCTGATTAATCTGGGTGCTCCAAACTGAGGTGCGAAATTGAAGGACTCTTTGTCATCACGTTACCCGTAGCGAATACTGATTGAGAAGAGAGCCCATCTATACTTAGAAGCGTCTGATTGACAGCATGTTAAAAATAGGGACCTAGCTAGCGATGATGTAACGCGTCAAACTGAGAGAAATAATGTCAACAGCAGCTAGGTTATATAATTTAAGGCACTTGAGCGCTTCTGTGTGCGTGCTTCACCCTTCAAACCGTCCCTACACTTCACCATACTACGCCCAAGCAAGATGCAAAGTTATCGTGTCCCCATGGGTTCTCCATTTTCCAATCTCAAAATTCATTATTTTCTTCATCGAAAAAGCTAGCTTCGGCCTAGATGGGCCGTTAATATTTAGACCTCGGTACGTTTCGAAGGTTTTGCGATGCGTTCGGTACTGTTTGACCATCGCAAACTGTCCTTTGCCATGGTGCTAGGGACACGTTTGCTAGATCAAAGAAACGTTGAATAGGTAGCAACTTTTCCAAAATTGCTTGTCCAATCCCCTAAACTCATATTCGTTCGATGCCGTACCCGTACCTTGCGCATACGGTTATTGGCTGTGAAAAGTTGTGCCATGCACAACTGCGTTCAGTTGCAGCCTTAACCTTCCGCATCAAGCTGAAGATAAAATGGACAATTCGATCCGAGACAACCTTTCCCAACGATGGCGAAGGGAGGAGTTCTTGGGCGATCCGTTAAACGTGTCGTGCAGCAAGTTTATGAGCTTTCATAGAACGGTTCGATGGTGGGGTTTTATCAGTGTTTGGCATATGTTGATCGTACGCGTGTCATAAGCAGAAATGTGTATTAAACTGTTGTACATAGAAAAGGGTTTATTACGAAGTTTTTAATTAATAATCTAAAAACATACTCAGCAAATGCATGAATCACGCAAAGAAGCGCATCACACGTGTTGTAAAATATAAAGGTTTTGTTCTTCTAGTCTATCATTTTTTTCCGTAATGTATTGATATAAACTTCTTATGATATTAGCGTCTCCCGGTAGACAAATCGTCCCAAAAACGGAATGGCTGTTTCCCGTCCACCGTCCCGATAGACAGCGGTCACACGCATTAGCACTAGCGAACGAAAATCAAGCAACCAGCTAGCTATGAATAAATCATGAGAAAATTCCGCTAATGGGCTGGTCCGCTGGTCGCCAAACGCTGGTACGCCGGCACGGCACTCGGATATGCATACCAACTCCCCGGGATGTTTGATTCCGTTACCAAAACCATAAACTTGAATAATAAGCTTACCATGGACTTGATCTTTTTTTCATTCGTACCACCATTTGCCACCGACTTCGTGGCCGTGCTTGTAACAAGTTTGCTAGCATAAAATATCTTACCGGCAAAGTGTGTGTGTGTGTGTGTGGGTGGGGTCTAAAGCAACGCAACAGAAGACATGCCCTGAGGGTGGATGTAAAATAACGACAGCTTGGGTAGCTGGTCTGCGAGCCGAAACGTAATGAGACGCTGTAGGGAGATTGAGCGGTAGCCTTTCTTGCGGCATTTACTCTAAATGAGATTTTGCTGCAAGCTGCCTGGAACGGTGGAATGTGTGTATGATTTAGGTATTATCCTTGAACTAAGGAATTGCAAGAAAATGGGTTGCTTTTGCGGGGGGGTGGGAAAAGATGTTCTGGGGAGGGCTTTTGTTTACCCGGTGGAACCTATCCTTTCTAAATGCTAAAGTATGCATCCTTTTTATAATTAGCGCCCAGCGCGTCTGGGACAGACAGCATTACAAATTCAAAGCGTGTACGACAGGATGGAAAGAGCGAGCGAGCGAGTGTGCTAAAATGGGCCGATGTTTAACCATTTTCCACCAGAAAACCTACTGTTTGTTGCCCGGATTAGCGCAACATTATCGCTAGAAAAGGAGTGTAAAGTATCGTTTAATGATAACGAAGCAACACAAATGTGGGTCGGAGAGCAATGATTTCAGTCGAAATCGAAAAATTATATACTTCAAAGAAGTCTTTGCATGTATGTAAAACTAGTTTTGGTACATGCTTAAGAACAGATGGTAAACATTTTATCAAATAAGCATTCTTCTTAAATACTTTTTCAATGAGTAAGCGTAAAGTTTTACACCAGCAGAGAGTAAACATAATTTCGCAATAGATTAAAATGTTAGCGAAGCAAGCGAAAAATAAAATGAAAGGAAAAACACATGAGCGCTGACAAATAAAGAACCGAAACCGTCAGTTACACGGCTGGCACGAATTAGTACGACCCATCAGCAGCAGCACGGACGTTCAACGGCAAGCCAACGACAAACCCGTACCACAACCACATTGCAAAAACCTTCCCACGATGAAATCCTCCGGAAAATACATCCGCTTTCCAGTGCACCCTCCTAGGCGACCGTCTCTCGCTCTCTCTCTCTCTCTCGCTCCTTTTCTTTCGTCGGAATACGAGTAGTATCGTTCTCTAATGACGCCGACGCGTACTGCGATGACAGACATGACAGTTACACCCGTATCCCAACCGGCACAACCGTGCTCACCCTGTGCCCTCGCGCACCGTACGCTGGAAATCAGCAATGAGTGACAGCGAGATCGGTTGCTGTGAAAGTGTCCAATCAGTCCCGAAGGGGTTGAGAGCAACCCGTGGGAAATTTTGCTCCCTATCCCCATGCTCTTACCGGTTTGGGGGTGGTTGAAGCGAGGAGCAGTTACTGGTTTTTTTTTTCTAATAGTAACAATCGACCTACAAATGGTCGAGCAAATTTGATTAAGGTTCCGGTACGCTACACTTCACCGAAAAGGCCGTGTTAAGGCGGCCCTTTGTTCCATCGCACTGCGAAGGTCAAGAGATTGAAAAACAGATGTATCCCGCGCTTTGGTAGGCCCGGTTGAGCAAGGCTTGATGGAATGGGTGCGGCGCGTTATAATCCGTCCGCGTCCTGGCAAGCAAACAACCTTCTTCGGCATAGACCATTCCCGAACGGAATGGCAAATGGTACGCCAGCGATGAGATTCAAACGTTCCACGGAAATGATCCTCACGGGATGGACATTTTCCCACCCAAGCCACCATTGAGCGGTTGACAACAGTGGCATACCGGCAAAAGGCACTACCCCCGGAGAGTTCGCCTCATCACGCGGTTGTAATGAATTTTTAATTATCTTCATCTTCGTTCGTCCAGGGACATCAGGAGGGTGCAATATTAACGCATCAAAGCGGAAGAACCTTGGCTAGCTGCGAGAAAGCTCTCGCACTTGGCTGCGAGTTGATGACTTTGCACTGTCAACGGTACGGAAGTGGCAAAGAAGCGTACAGTCCGACAGCCACAAGGGGTAGCGCTACTGACAGGTTGTCAAGATAGCGCTCACCATCGTGCTGATCGGGGCGGTTTGCGGTAAATTGACGCGGTTTTCATCAATGTCTGTCGAGTGGGTGGAATATCGGAGGGAAATCGGGAGAAGCTGATGGATGGTTGGAAAAGAAGGGGAAGAATTCTAAAGGACCTATAAGGCGATACTTACGGTAGATGTCAAGCTTCCAGCCATCCTCCTTGCCAGCATCCGGTATGACGGCCATCTCTGCCCGACAGGACAAATATTTGCCCTTATCGTCGATGGTGGGTCGAAAGCTCAGTATCGATACGGTGATGTTACCGTCCGGGTCCGTCTGCAGATGATAAGATGGGAGCCAGGATAGCGAAGGATTAGAATTACATATGCATCTTATAATTAGTGTGTCAAGTGATGTGATGAGAGTGATAACGGATCAGAGAGAATCCTAACCGTGGCATGTAGAGACAGCTGAGCAAACTGTTAGTAAGTTACTTTTTTACAGATTGAGTAAAGATGGGAAGCACAAGTTTAGCTGATTATGAGTTTTTATATATTTTGTTAGGTAAGTAAAATATGCTTTTATTACATTTTGTGTTTATTACATTACATATGTGTTTAAAATTACATTTTTTAAATTGCTTTTACAATCAACTCTAGGGGGAAATTTGTAGGATAAGTACAGTTAAAGTTGATACAACATTTTACCGAAAGTATTATAAAGTTTTTTCTTCAGGTTTTACTCTTACACTGAATATTTAAGCAAAGCAAAGCAAATTAAAAATATTTCATAACTTTCATTAACCCTTTAAAAACAGTAACTTTAAACAATATCTACGATAAATGTTTCGTAGCAAAAGGACTTTCTAACTGCTTCTTTTCCACACGATATTTTTTCTGGATATGCACGAAAAAACACGCCCCATCACGGAATCTAACTCGCGCCAAAAGGGTGTCAGTAGTTTGCGTTGGAAAGGATTACGTTTTTTTCCCTTCGCCAATGCCCAGCAAATTATTGCTCACATTCCAACGTCGAGCGATAGTTCGGTGAGCGGTCTTTTAACGAACGTTTGCCCAACTGAAGCGAACGCGCGTCCCGATTTGGTGCGCGAGTTTACCCAACCAACGGTTCAACTATCTACCCGAACAAAACCCCTTTTCAACGTTTTGTTCTGTTTTCCTGCATTCCCGCGGAGAAACTGTCACATTGTAATAAATTTCATATTATTATTGTTATTATTGGGGACGAAATTTGCATACAAATTGCAATTTTCTATCAACACCCACCGGGGTAGCGCGGTAGGTGTCCCACGTTTTGTTCGTTTTTGCGCGAACAGAGCAGGGCAGGAAGTTTTTCCATCGAACGACGCTTAACCGTACCCGGTCGCGTGTGCTTTCTCGGTTCGTTTCACACCGAGGCATACAATTTCATACAAACCGCAGTGATTTTTATACCCCATCTTACTATCGACTTTGGTATTCTTCGGGCTCCCTGGGCTTGTCTACCGCTACAGTAGGGCAAATCTACTCAAGGAACTCGACCCGCCCGCACCAGCCCACCAGCAAACGACGTGTAAATGGGTTGAATTGTTACGGACTGTGTGCTGCCATGCTATGCATGCTCATTTCTCACCGACCGATCCGAAGGTGACTGCGTGTGCTTGGATGCAACTGAATGCTTTAACATTCCAGCACATGACACAGTTCTGCTGGGGAAAAAAATGTCACCAGTGAACAAGCTATCCTATGCCTGGGTAAGTGGGGTGTGTGGGTAGACAGAGAGCGAAAGATGGGATGAGCTTGGCGTTCCAGAGACACACAAGTAGCCAGGAACGGAATACAGTATTACTCTCACGTGACATGGGAAGTCAAGGTAGGTGTTTCCATAGCACATAAGAAGGAAGGAATGCAGCTTTGGTAGAAATATAAGCGGAGCAATACCGATACCAGCTTTGGTGTTTCGTGAACATCGTTAGGTTATGCCTATTACAGTAAAATAAGCACAATTATATTGTTTTGTTTCAGCAAATATAATTCAAATTTTATTGTTACTGCTTTATGTATAGACGCATGTCTTTTCCATTGTCGATATAAGGCTTGTCGGCTTATGTAAATTAAGAAATTATATATGTTACCTTTCAAATACTGATTGTCTATTGTTTGATTATTGATAGAGGATTGTATAGAGTCTATACAGATTGATGCAAATGAATTTGCAAACATGAGCAGATTAGTGATTTATTTTTAAGCAATTATCAATCTAACTTTACGCTTTTGGATGTCTGTCACCTGCCACTCACTAGTCGGATGTTAATTACAAAATTTAATTATTACTGTAGGTACACTATTTTCCACCCAGAAAAACATGTTTAAATCATCTCTTTGCTATAATAGTATATGTTAGATATTGATACCACTAGACTAGTAACAAGCTTCACTAATAATTGAATTGCGTTTTGTCAGTATATTGCTTTTCTACTTGTGAAAGTACATGTAAGTTATGCTTAGTCGTTGGCTAAGTGAACAAAAAAACATAATTTTTATTTTAACACTTTTTTTTACAATTCTCGATCAACACTTATCGCACGCGATGCTCAACTAGTTAGTTAAAGTTCTGACTCTCGACTCCGTCCTATTATTTCCTATCCCTTATTTATAGTCATTATCAATCCTTACGTTATCGTCCCAACAACCAATCAGTAGCCGCGACGTCGTCATACTCGATGCTTCTGGCCGATGAGCTCGATAGTGTTCCCACGGGATGGATCTTCCGGCTTGTGGTCCCCTACGGAAGTGTTCTTCCGTCGATGTCTCGAAATATGGAGAATACCTCGCCCAATATTGCGTTTTATCTAGGAATGTCTGACGTCATTGAAGGGAGTAGCTCCATCCATCAAACGATGTGATCGATGTGAAGTGGCTTCTTCCGTAAATCGATGTGATCGCGTTGGATGTGTTTTGATCTAACAGTGTAATACTTTAAGCAAGTGAGCAATAGAAACTGATCATTGTTGCACACTCATATATCTATGAATTGGCGAAATATTCAACAGGCTGCTAGGTGCATCATGACGATCCTCCAACAGCTGTGGCGAGAGGAAGAAGCTGTCTTGAATGCGCAGGCCAATCCTGCTTCAATGGAAGTAGTAGATGGCTCAGCGGTGTCGACAGCCGACAGAACCGGATACGTGCCAATAGATCCGACTACGAGAAGTTGAAAGGCTGGATACAGTGGTAGCTGCGGCAAATGTAGTTCGCGAAGACGAAATCCTGCAGGCTGCAATGGGGGCTGTTAGGGTTGAGACAACACCACCTCCCATGTTTCGAAATATACAGGAGAAGACATCTCTCCCCCGAAATGCTACGCCAAAGGCATGTACAACATGTAGTCATGCAACGGATATGGGAGGAAACGCCTCCACCAGTTCTACCTGGACAGTCTCGTTCTATCTGTCGACGGAGCAACAAGTGCGTACATCTGTCCGGCCTGAGAGAAATTTTGCACAATACCGGAGTGTATTAGTGTGAGTTATTCTAGTGCGAATTAGAATATATATCTGGATAGTGTTGTTTCCAGCCTTATCCTGAGTAGTTTTGTTTTGGCGGGCTGCAAGCTCGTTAGCTGGCCGAACAATGAAAAAACGCAAACGATCTGTGGATCCGAAATCAAGAAACGATGAAGAAAGTAAGAACAAAATTGTTCGCAAGCGTGTCGAATCACGCAATCTAGCTGCAACGCTAGCAACTTTAAACAAAAGAGACATCGAGGTCACACCTGCTGCTGATCTTGGAGCTGATAAGAGCACTACCGTCGATGGCGCTCTCACCACTGCGGAGAGCTCTCTCTCTGGCAAAGAAAAAATCCCACCAATAACGGTGCGTGAGATTAACGAAGAGCAATACAGCTCTCTCTGCGCTGCAGCTCATCGAGGCGAGTTGGATGCGTCCTTTAGTTTCTCTGCAGATAATTTCTGTAGAATATTCTGCAAAACGCGGAAAGACCATGATGCTGCAAAATCACTATTGACCAGCTTCAACCGTGAGTTTTTTACCCACGATTACCCGGGGGATAAACCTTTTCAGATTATTCTGAAGGGCCTTCGCTTCGGCAATGCGATGTTCGTCGAAAGTATGATGAAAGAACAGGGTTTTCAGCCCTTGCAAGTGCGTGAGCTACATGCTGGTACGCCATCAAAAACACCGTCAAAACTGTTCGTGGTATCCTTCAAAAAGGGAATTACGACCCTCGAAGAGGTACAATCCATCAAGTACCTCAACTACACTAGCGTCAGATGGGAACGCTACTCGCCAAGACGCAATGAAGCCCAACAGTGTCAAAACTGTTTATTATTCGGTCACGGATCGAACAACTGCGCCATGCTCGTACGCTGTGCTAAATGCGGTGATCTGGAAGACCAACGCATTTGTGCAAACTGCTCGGGTAACCATAGCCCTCGCAATCCAAACTGCCCCACTCGGATTGCCTATCTAGAGAAAAAGAACGTGTCAAAAACGCAGATGACAAAGCAGCGTTTTGTTCCTGCCCCACTTCCAGCGCAATCGGCTTGGAACCAACCTCTACAATGGACACAAAATATCCAACGTCCTTCCATAACACCACTACAACCACAACAACAACCAAGCCATATCAGTTGCATGTGTGTGGGATGCCCCGGTAGCAGCTTCTCACATCAGATGAAACAGCACCATCATCAGCAGCAATACCGTCAACAGCAACCGCCCGTACAACAGAGAGAGCACCAACAACAGCTTCCACTCCAAGTACAGCCGCTGCAAAATGAACAGCAGCAGCTCCTACAACAGTGCGATATAGATCGCGAACCAAGTCCCTGTACCATGGAAAGTATCCCAGAACAACTGAGTGATCCTAAGGTTCATGGCAATGAACCATCCAAACAAAAATTTCATCGACAACCTGCGCAGGATAAGATGAACAAACTACGAGCTGACCTTAGCGCAGAGGCTGAGCATGACGAGAAAGAGCTGTTCAAAGTAGTGGTGCAGCTCTGGTTAGAATACAAGCGTGTGGTAAAACACTGCCCCAAAGACCAGGTCCTTTCGAAGATGGTCGATTTCATCACCGGGGCCCTAAAATGATTGTGTGCGGTACCTGGAACGCCTGTTCTATCGCCCGCAAGCGATTGGAACTTATGGATTTCCTTAAAAGAGAGGATATTGCTTTGCTTGCTCTAACGGAAACGCACCTAAAACCAGCGCATTCCTTCTATCTTCCGGAGGATGCAGTTATCCGTGTTGATCGGCAGAGCTTAGGAGGTGGTGTAGCTATCGCAGTGCATCGATCTCTGAAATACCGTCTTCTTCCTCTCCCGAAGACCAAACTAATAGAGTCCGTCGGAATAGAAAGGATCATTCCGCTTCTATTCTGTTTATTGCGCCAAGCAGGCCAGGGAAAGTGATGGTACAATTCAGACCCTAAAAAACGATCTCCAGATGCTTACTCGAAATCAACACCGTTACATCATCGCTGGCGATTTGAACGCCAGGCATCGCCAATGGGGTAATACTATCGCAAACAAGAACGGTACAATTCTGTGGGATGATCTACAGGCAGGATTCTACACAGTATTATTCCCACTGCAGCCGACATACTACAAAAATGGTAGTTTCTCTACCCTGGATTTGTTCCTGACCAATGTGGAGGCAGATGAACCCACCACAATCACAGCACTTTCATCAGACCATTTGCCTGTTTTGATGAAAATTGATGGTTCGGAGACCCAGTCCAGGAGGGAGCGCTTAAACTATCGTGCAGCGGATTGGGGTGCCTTCCAGCGCATCTCGGAAGCTACAATCAACGTTGATGCACCTTTAATCACCAACAACGATATTGATGCTGCCATCATCGAGCTCGAAACCTGCCTAAACAACGCGGTAAGTAATTGCGTTCCCCGCGTTGGTATTAGAACAAAGCTCATCCAGCTCGATCGCGAAACAAAAGAACTAATTTCTCAAAAGAACATGCTTCGAAGGCATTTTCAAAGGACAGGAGATAGGGCCTTCTATTTTGCCTTCCGTCAGGCGGCTAAATTTATCGAAGATAAGCTTAGGTGTCAGTACAACCATCAGTTCTCGGAGATGGTCAGGAATCTTCCGAAAAGTTCGCTGCCCTTTTGGCGTATTGCTAAAATCCTGCGCTCAAAACCAAAACCCATTCCTCCTCTGTTGTTTCTAAAATACCTTTTTACATAGACCTGATCATTTGTTTTGTACACTTTTGATGGTATTGCGCAATTCGTTTCGTTTATAACTGCCTCAGCTGGATGCCGTAATAATTCCATACAAGTCCGCATACGACGGCCTAACATAACCTCAGCTGGCGATTGATTGTTTTCTAAAAGCTTGTGTGGTGTACTTCGGTACGTTATCAGAAAAATATCTAAAGCTTCTTGTATCGTATTCTCTTCCCCTTCCAATTTCCTTAAAGCCCTTTTAAATGTATCTACAAATCTTTCGGCCTGTCCATTTGATTGGGGATGAAAGGATGCAGTGCGCAGATGTTCAATGCCATTAACTGTGCAGAATGTACTAAATTCTGCACTCGTGAACTGTGTCCCATTGTCACTCACTAAGGAATTCGGCATACCAAATCGAACAAATATCCCTCGTAATATTTGAATAGTCGCACTAGACGTGATTGTTGGAGTTGCTACAATCTCCGGCCACTTAGAATAAGAATCAACAACTAACAGATAATGCATTCCTCCTATTGGTCCGGCAAAATCGACATGCACGCGCTGCCAGGGACCTTTAGCTGCTGGCCATGGGATTGGTATGCTATGAGCCATTGACTTAGCCGCACTTGCACAGTTACTAAAAGCTTTTACTTTTTCTTCTATGTCGCGATCCAACCCGGGCTAATAAACGTAACTTCTCGCAAGGGCCTTCATTCTCTCAATGCCCAGCTGAGCTAAACACTTCATTCTTTGATCTCTTGGAATCACTAATCGATCGCCAAATAGTATACTAGTGTTGGGAAAAGTACCGAAAAAAAAGTAACGGACCGGTACCTGGTTTTCTATAAAAAGTACCGGTAACGAAAACCTGGTTACTTTGGACCTGCTTGTTAAATTAGGTGACCTACATATTACCGGGATGTTTTGCGTTCTGAAAGGTGTATAGTTATTGTTTTGATGATATTCCCTCAAACACTATTCTTTACTTATTGTGCGTTGACTAAATAACAAAATAATGGTAACAAATAATGGGACCACAAAGTTGGATGACGATCACAGATTACAATTAACATTTGATCTATATCAATCACAGCATATTATTGTTACCAACAATGTGGATGAATTGGTTTTCAAAAAAAAACAAAGGATTTGATTGCCTGTAGTAGACTATTCCAGGCATCGGTAAGTGATCGAAAGTAATTGACTCACATAGAATGGTCTTGATAAACAAAAACAGAATGTAATAATTTCTGACAGTGCTAGTGTTCTATCTGCATTAAAACACGGAAAAATTAAAGACCCGCACATTCAGTCAATAGAACTGGCAAATAGTAAAAACAACATTATCTTTTGTTG
>KZ062472.1:0-16696 GCA_002091835.1 Anopheles maculatus | reverse complement strand
ATCATATCAAGGTTTGCAATCGGTCACACTCACTTAACCCACAATTACTTATTTTCTAAAGAGTCTCCACCAATCTGCGGATTCTGTGGTACACAAACCACAGTTCGACATATAATACGGGGACAATAAATGTAAAAAAATCATATAATTTGAAAACTGTAACTCTTCTCCGAAAAATCTACTGAGATTCCACAGTAATACAATAATTACAGATGAGAGACGAAAACGGTCCAAGAAACCCAAAATCTCTAAAAAGAATACAAACAACAACAACATACAATAGCCACTTTGGTAAAGGATTTCATGTTTCCAATCGTTATTAAATACAAAGAATACAACATTTTTTTCATTGCACCGCCGCATACTCTATCATTTCAAATAAACGTTTCATTACTCTTTTTGAATGTTCCTCGTTATAAGGCAAATAATTCAAAAATCCTGAGAAACATTTCCCGTATAAAAGGCGTACACGGGTCGAGAACTTGAAATATTTCGCAAATTTCAACACTGAACACCGGGACCGTACTGGTGGATCGGTACATGTACCTGGGAAAATGCATGAGAGTAACAGAGAAATCATGTCAGACACATATTACTCGCACAAGAGTGTAACAGAGAAAGCAACCATCATTTCGGTACTTGTACCGGGACCGTACCGGTGGATCGGTACATGTACCTGGGAAAATGCATGAGAGTAACAGAGAAGTCATATCAGACACATAGAACTCGCACAAGAGTGTAACAGAGAAAGCAACCATCATTTCGGTACTTGTACCGGTACCGGTATCGGTCACAAGCTTGCATGAAAGGCGCTCAAGTTCAACTTTTACATTGGCGGTTATTCTAGTCCTTGACCCGTGTACCGCGCCTTTCTACCTGGTTCTACCTGGACGAGGACATCGAAGGCGAGTACGCATTCGAGCTGCTACGGTTATGAGAAGCATCCGGAACGATGAACGAGAGGTGCTCTCACCGGCAAAGGAGGCCTCTATTACAGAGACAACTACTTTAGGCCGTTGAAATGGGAGTGACTTGTCCCTTAGAGAATTTTCTTCATTTATGAGTTACTTAACAATAGCCTAAGAGAAGTGTAAATGGAGTGTTGGTAAAATAGAAGAAGAACGAAAATTCCACAAAAAATAAGACGAATTCCTCACGGGAAAGTTTCTTGGTTGGGTGCTGGGAATATTTATGTGAATTTGTTATTGAATTTATATGAATAAAATCCTAAATTGATAAAAAAATATATTTATAAAAATGTAAACCAGAGAAACCGATGGCAATATTTTTCCGAATGAATGAATCGCCTATCACTCGTTTTTTCTAGAAACGCAAACGTGCAGCAATGTAACAGTGTGACTTTGGATGTTCAAAAAGAACTTCTCTTAACGACGTGGAGGAAACTTTGAGACACTCAAAGCTATTGAATGATTACACTACGGACACTACAGGTAACATTTTCGTTTATATCCCACGATTAACTCTCTCTCTCTCTCGTGCTGACCGGCAAAGGTGGCTTTATTTATATCAGATTTTCACTGTTTGAGTTTAATTTCCTTAATATAGGTTAATCCGTTGGGGTGTTAATTAGAAAACAATGTTTTATAGTTTTTGTATGGTTAATTTGCTTAATATCTTTTCTGGTTGGTTGGTTTTCTGGTTCTAGTTTGTATTGTCGGGTGTCAATTTTTAATCTTCTATCCTAGTTTTAATGTTTACTGTCTTATGTTTTATTGAGAGTCTAGTTTAAAATCTGTGCGATATATTTGTATGCTATAACAGATTCTTTTGCAATTTAAGGACCAATCAAGGGTTATAGTAGAAAGGTGAAGCAGTGCATTTTTAGGTTTTAAAACGATGTACTAGAATTGTTTTTACCATTTTACAATTAAAGAGATTGTTAAATGTTTTATCGCCTCTTAATCCTACCGCTAGACAATCACAGTTGAGATCTGTTGTAAAAGGACCATGTTTTAGCAGAATTACTCTACTGGAACTAACGGGCTGTTAGATTTTTTTCCCCTTCAATGGTTCTATGACCAACACAGCGCATCGTTTCCACGGGAAGCAAGAAAAACATATTAACAAGCAAGTGCATCCAAAGCAACCACACGTCCTCTCGGTAGGGTAAATCGAATGGAACGCTGGATGGCGATGTTCTCCGTCATCCACGGTTCTTGATGGTAATTGTAGCAGTCACGCAACGCGTTTCCTATGCGCTACACATCTCGCACAATAGCATCCAGACAGCATCCCCACTGACGGTACCCAGTGTATAAAGCACAATAAAACAAATGTTTTAAACCACGCTATGTCATCTGTGATACAACCGGTCGGTTTCACCGTAACTGTGGTTGAAACCTACGGTAGAACAGTAAATTGAAAATTGATCATTATTTTCACCACAACCGTGGCAGTACGAACCAACGAAGTGTACCGATGGGTCGGCGTGAACATTTGCACGCCTGCTGATGAACGGTGTGATGAAATAAAATGAAATTTAAACAAAACACCGGCTAGGTGTTACAAAGGTTTCACTGCGGTTCGAATGTCTGACCTTTTTTGTGTTTTGTAACCCGTGGAAAGGACCGAGTAAAAAGGTTCAAACGAACAAAGACAGTAAAAACTCACCACTTTCTGTGTTCAGGTTAACCTGGCGAACAGTGTAACATTACTCGTTAAAAAAGATATAAATGGTATCACAACCTCGATCAGTTTTTGTTTCTTTAAATGATTGAAATAAATGTGACTGGTTCAAAGAATTTCGCTCAAATTTAACATGTGTCGCTTAAGGATTAAGTTACTAAGTTAAGAATATCTGAAGGGAATGGTATACTTCGTTTTTTATTTACAAATTTCGAACATTTTGAAGTCATAACTTTCAATTAATGTTTGCTTTATTATTTAATGGTCAGATAAGCAACAAAGTATTCCAACCTAATTTAAATCCTTCCTTGACATTTAATACCACTTCAAAATGGCAAATTAAAGCATTGTGGACTTTAAATACCTGTCAGCATATACTTTGTGTTATAGCAACAATCAACTGACGTTATGACAGCGTGTTAATGCCACAAGTGCAATATTCTGCAACCGAAGAGAGTGAAACGTGATTGACAAAATTTATTAAATTTTAAAGCCGGCTTGTGACATCGCATTTTTTAAACCATGCAAATCCATTATCTGTTGACAAAAAGTTAACAACTTTACCATCCGTTATCATTATTACTATCATTATTATACAGAAACCTCCCCCATTAGAAGTCAGAGTAATGTGTGTTGCTTCTTTTTATGTTCTATGCATTAAAAAATCTGTGGCGTGTGGTTTGAATATAGCCGCGTGGAATGGTTACTTCATAACAGTGTCACCGCAGCGGGGATAGAACGGGGTGGATACAAAACAAAATAAAACAAAACATAAACCACAAACTATGACCATATTGTAACACCCGACAACCAGCTGCACGGTACGGCAATAAAGTGCGTTCTGTTGTTGGTGCTCCCAGCAATCCCGTCGAATGTTTAATGATGTTGTCGTGGGTTTGCAGGCTATCGTACCGCAAATTTGTTAACCGAACGAAAGTGAAAAAAGGAAATGGGAAATTAGGTGAAGGCAGCAAAGCATAACAGTGCCGTTGCAACTAACAGGGACAAACATCATCATGGTGCAATGTAATCGTAATAAAGCAAAGCGCGATTAACGATGTGGCCGGATTGGACCAAACAACTGTTGACCGGTGGTTATCTTCTACTTCTTGATTTTCAATTTCATCCGCCGGGATGGCATTTTGGCTTGCAGTCGGAGTGCAAGTACCACATCAAAGGTTGGATATGCTTGTAATAAACTATTTTTAAGTAGTGAGGTTTTACGGGAAAACATTAAAAAATGGTTAAATCACTTTTTAAAAATCAATATTTATTCACATGTTTGATGTTCGATAAATGCAGCATTCAATGCTTGCGATAGTAATACAAATATTTAATTACATAGCAATGGGGATTGTATTGAACGATTTGGAAGCCCAGATTAGTACAAACTACTTGCAAAAACATCGCCACGCTTTAATAAGCTTTACAAAGTTGCCAAACAATTTTTCGATTTTAAATCAAGAATATATTGCCAATATATTTCTAATCTTTTATGACCATTAAGCAGATATTTTTGACAGCCATCTTAATTTGAAATGAAAATTTTATGTAATCAGCCTAAAATGAAATGCTTTTTCTCTTTCATCAACATACTCATTATGTTGATTCCGTTTTCATCGCAATACGGCAAGGTTGTTCAACATTAATTGAAATAAACACATGCGGCCCGGTGGTAGATGCAACAGCGACGTCGGTCTTCACACGGCAGGACCGAGGTTCAAGTCTCATCTGGGCCGTTCCGCCATAGTGAGGACTGACTATCGAACTCTGCGGTAACAATAAATCTAGTAAACCAAAAATGGCAGGCATGATCTTAAGAGGTCTATTAGATATAAACAATGAGAAGTCTTCCCTGAGGTATAAACGCAGCTAGATCCTCGTTCAGTGGCTAAAAAAAAGCACATTTTTTCAGAGGCAAGTCGATCGTAACAAGATGAATGCGCATTACAAGCGTCGTTAGATTCAGTTAATAAAAATAGAACTTTTTGTACAACAAGGTCGTTAGGCCAAGAAAGAAGAAGAAGTGTCAATAAACATGGAGATACTATTCAGATTTAGCTTAGTGTGAAATAATAATGCACATGCTGATGTACATATTTCTACCAATGGTAACAACACTTCTTGTAGCGTGACAATACGGCGTACAGTCGTCATTCTGGATTATAAATAAGTACTCTCATTAATTTTCAGTACATAAAAACAAGTTTAAGAAAATGTTACACGGCAAAAAATATTAAATTTCTTAGCGTATATGGTGCTGTTGTGAATGACACTACAGTTTAAAAAATACGCTAAGCTTTTGTAGCAATTCTCTGCTCGAAAGAGGATCAAAAAATTAGTTTATTAACTTACTTCAGCGTTCAATTAGGCCGAAAGCGCGTCCTTTGGTTCTATTTATACCCTTCGCCATCGCATTCGCTCTTACAACGATAGTGGGCACTGTCCCATAAATTGGGCGTTAGCTGTTGTAGGGTTACTACAGGTACTAATTGACATGTACTAACGTAGGAGTCTTTTTTCCTATCTGGCCTATTGCTACAATTGTATTCTCAATCATGTTCCAGATCCTAAACTATCAAGATCCAGATCCTCAATCAAGTTCCATTGCATCGAGTTCTAACTCCGAAACAAACAAACTACCACAGAATAGTATATCGGAAACAAAATAGCAATCAAACATACTCAGGATACGCTTAAGTACAATACCAGTAGATCTTAGAAACTTTTGTTATGAAAAAAAAACAAATAAAACATAGTTTAGGTATTCGATTTTGTACAATAATACGTTTTTAACACAAGAATCTTAAATAAAAATGCTTTATAAAAGTTAGTCATAAAATACAACAAAATACGTGTCACTACTGCATGACTAGATATTGGATGATGGTTCAAAAATCATAAATAATATGCACATATTAATAAAGCAGTATTCATCTAAATGTAGCAGAATTCAGGAACTCGTTTAAATGACTCTTTAATTGTATTGCTAATTCTCCGATGCCTCTGCTCAGCCAAACACTTACCGTTTCATGATGACCGCGCATTTGCGTGCTGCCCTTCCACCAGGTAATGGTCGGAGCTGGTCGCGAACCGAGCACTTCACACTGCAGATCGTACGTGTGGTTTGCCGATAGTGGGCGATTCTTACCCTGTAACCGTACCGAAAGTGGTCGCACTGCGAAAGTAATCAAAGAGCAAAGAGATTGTGTGTCAGATAGTGGCATTATAGTTATGTACTTCAAGAGACATGAACACCCCTTCACGCCAATTGTTATTGTGTGTGTGAGTGTGTGTCTGTGCGCATTGTTTATTTACCCACAAAATTCCCATAATGAACTTGTGTTAAACGCCTGCTGGTGCGTTTGTTTCTCCGATTAAAGCCATAGTACTTCAAACGCTCACGTTCGAATCCGATTCCTCGGAAGTTTTAAATTAATCTGCTGTCTGCCATTTTCCCGTGAATTGAAGCCGAAAGCTACTGCAATGCGTTCAACATTCCGCTGCAGATCAAAGATCATCTTACGCAGATGTGAGCAGGTCACACGGGATGCTGGCTAGCGGATAACTTCATACAGCAGGAGTGACTAGTTTGTACCGAAAACGAGATTCCTCGGAAGATAATGCTCCGGAAGAAAGGGGGCTTTTGCGTGGAAAGGGATCGAATGTTCCAACGAAGAACGCTTCCGTGTGTCCGTTCTTGATTAGGATACGGAGATAGAATTCCCCAAACGGGCTAACGGGGGTGTGCCGATGTTTATTGACATGGATATTAGCGTAGATGAGCATGGGGAATTTAGTGGGTATTATTGTATTACCAGCACAGGATGGCTTTGCTCGGTTTGACTATTATCAAAATATCGGTGGCATATCGATGGTTTCGGGCTCGGTTCAATCCTGCTCACCGTTGCATATCTGACAGTTTGCGGTAAGCAGTTAGAGATTATCGGTACACTGCGACACGGCCGTGCAAGATTACCGATGCTCGGTGTATCTATTTGATCTATCAAATTAAAACATTTCAATTGCGTGAAAGCAGTGCTAATAAACAATTTTCCAATGAGCAATTCGTTACAAATATAAACGATTTTTAATAAAGCGTAAAAATCTCCTTTTATAAAACAATCAATTCTCACACAGTTGCTGGTACCGTTTAAACGCGGATAAAAGCAATATTGTTCAAATTAAACATTAACCAACCGACCATCACGAAAATGGGCAAGCGTGAAATTTTCCTCCGTGGAGTGTTGCAATGCAACAGAACAAAAGAAGAAGGCAAAAAAAAACTAGCACGCGTTTAATTAATTCACTGTGTGTGCGTGTCGAAATATGCTGACATTTATCGTTTCACACTTTTGCCACCATTTTGCCAAATTGCACATACATTCCAACGGTACGTGAATATATAATGGAGCGGCGGCTTCATGCGTGTCAAAATAATGAAGAGAGAGACCGAGCGAGAGAGAGAGAGAGCGAAAGAGAAAGGCAGTTACCACTACGCAGTGCTTCAACAAGCGACCCGTTGCCAATTGAATTGTATGGGCGAACTTAAAAAATAAAAATAATAATTAATAAAAATAGAGCGAGAATAAAAATAGCAAAACTCCATAACAACCACCACCGAAGTCCATTTAGAGTGGAAAATGGAAAATTTATCGCCCATCGTACAGCCGTGCATCAAACAAGCGCCGAACAAATGGAACAATATAACGCACAAAAAGGATGCCCGATGCGAAGTGTTATCGAACTTAGTGTCCCCTTATGAGCAGTTCAATAGCAGGGATGAATGGATGGCGAAGAAGAAAAAAACAACACCCTCACACGGGAAGTTTGCTCAAATGGATAGCATAGAAGCTGCAATCGTCCATCAAATGCGATGGGACGTCCGGTTTTCTTTGATCGAAAACAAAACTTTTCCTGCGTCATGAGCTTGTCCACCCCAAAGGCAGGGATATGGAGCGTTATTGTGCGCTGCCGTGCACCGTAGAGCATTGTCCCTTGGGTGTCATTGTGTTGGTCACCCTGCGGCACTTTCAACCCACCACCACCACCGAAAGTGGCCTCTTCAAATTCAGACCGAGAAAAAGCAAATCATCGAAGCGACACGAACCACCTTCGCAGTCCTCGGCGTACGGCTTGCCCAACCGTTCGCCATTCATATCGCAACAGGAGAGCAACTACAAGGATGATGGGAAGGATGATGATGATGATGAAAGAAAACTTTGATGCTTCTGAAAATTTTATTTAATAAAAGCGTAAAATCTCAGCGGGAAGTTCGCTTTCAGAGTCAATTAAATTATCAATTTTCCAACCGCCGCGTCCGTACACGCGCGCCACCCAATCGTCCGCACACGCGCGCCCGCACACAGCCCACCGCTTAAGGGATGGAAAATATGAGGCCGGAAAATGTGCTGATGTCGCACGAATCGAACACTGCTGGCGGTGTGGGTCACCGGGTGCCGATAGAAATCGACCAGCTGCCATCCTTGCACCCCGGCCTAATCCATGTTCGGCAACTTTCCACCGTTTTCCTTCGGTACAGTCCCCCTCCCCCTGGCAGCAAATCGTCCTAGACGGCGCCAAATGATGATGGGACATAAAAAGCACTGCCAGTACGGGAACTGGTTTCAGTGCGGCTCAATGGCGCCTTGGGTAGGGTAGTGTGTAGTGGAAGCTCGTCACGGATAGAATCGCGATATCGCTTTTAATGCTATTAGCCTCCACACAAACGGATTGAACAACGGGTGAGGTGGGCGGTAAGCAAGAGACAAAGCGGGGACATATAGAAACGGGAAAAATAGGTGGCGTGTCGAGATTTTCCTCCATCTATTTTTTTTTTTTCAAACCATCTATCTCATCGGATTCACTGTTAGCGTCTGCGCTTATTAGTGTCATCATCCCACGATTGAAAAGAGGATCGATTTTGTGGTAATGCAATCAGCAGCATTTTTAAAACCGGAAAACCACTCCCGCTTGACGCTTTTAGAAGGAGCTCTTATTAATTGAATTTAAATTTCGCTCAAACATCCACAACCATATCGCTCGTGGGAGGCAGATAAACGAAGCAGAAAGATTGCGCGCCCGGATACCCGCGGATGAGTTAAATTGGCCTAAGCAACGCGGTGCCGTCATTACCCGTAAATCGAACGCTTGCGAAACACAGCGTGAAAAAACGTCGACTTGCCAGCTACCTGTAGCGTTCATGGATGGCAACTTATTAATTAACACCCACCTACCGATCGACCGATACACAGCACAGGTAGCTTTATCGCCATTTGTTGCCAGCCCATCCACCACTATCAATTGAGCGGAAATTCGTTTGCTTTTGTCGAGATGCGAAGATTGTGGCTTCCTCCGGGCGGGGGGTGGACAACATTCAAAATCCGAACGATGCTACGGATGGTGGGAGATGAGTTTTCTGGGCTTGTTCTTCTGGCTGCTTCTGTTGTACAGTTTGTTTTACCGAACGGCGCACTGCCGTTTGCCTGCCTGCAGGTCATTCACAGTCAATTAATCACCGACTTTACGAAGAACACAACCAGCTCCCCAGCGACAGGCACAATGGTGTCGTAATGGAAATGTTGGTGTTAATGTAGCCGAGGGGGCGATCGAGGGTGGGCTGAGCCGTGTACGGGTGGCATTGGTCACGCTCCATAGCGTAGGAGAATGATGTTTATTGGAATTTTTGACAAAAAAAAACTGTGAGAATAACAAAATATGCTTTTTATTGGTATAATGATGCAACGATCTTTTTACAATATATTCAACCATTTTTGTTCGGATTTGAGGATTGATTTTCCAATCGATTATCAACATCCTTTATCATTATTACATGTGTTTTACAGATAAAAATTTAGCTATATTGAATATATTTAATTTAAAATGTATAGCATGGGATTGGAAAACATGAAAAGATTCTGTTGTATAGATGTCTTTTAGAAAGTTCATTTTAGGGAACAATAATATAGATTTTACTGCGTTTTCATTTAAATTTATCTTCGTACATTTCACGACGGAATACATTTTTGTTGTGGGATCGTAATGTGTATTACAAGTAAAACCTTTAACGTTTCCGGATAACCTTATTGGTATGAAATGTTAGAAATACCAAAATTTGGCGTGTATAACGACTCCCTTTTAGCCCTAACATGACCACAGTCAATTCAGGGGGTCATTATACACGGGTAGTAACTTTTCTGTTCTAGCTTAATCCATTAAGCTGTCATTTTACAAGTGGTCGTTTCGAGACATTGTTTTGGAAATTGATTGATTTGCTTACAGCTTATTGATCTGAGTTGAATTTTGACATTCGTCATCAGAAACGCGTACTTTAAACAACATATCGCACAAAACTAATTCAGGATTCTAACTGCCCTGAATGTACTACTGTCAGGGAGACACCTGAACATGTTTTGCTATAATGCCCGAGGTTCAATGCTGCCCGCCGCCGCATTAATAGAGAAGTCGGCAATGGAGTGACCGTGGCTAAAATTACAGCATTAATATGTTCTAGCCGTAGGAATTGGGTCGTCATTTCTGAGATGATTCGGTCAATCATGTCTGGCCTGCAACAAAGACGTATACGAATCGAAAGGAGCGAGGTGCATATAGAGACTGGTCCAGGTGTTCAATCATACGTCAGCCGGAGGAGCCGTCGCATTAGCAGTAACTCCGGTTTTATACTGTAGAGGCAGCTGGTACTCCTATGGAGGAGAGTGCTACCGTTGCAGGCAGTAAATCACCGTCGGATGCTGGAAGGATCTCATTAGTTCTTTCAGAAGCCAGCGGTGATTATGAAACTAAGATGCCTGACTACCTTAACCAAGTAGTCGTAGCCGGCGACGTTTCCTTCGGGATATAAAACGTATGTACCTGAAGTAATACCCTAGCTGGTAACCTGGAAATGTTAGGTGAAGGCTCATGGAGGTTTTAGTCATTAAAAACTTGGCAGTACCCAGGGGATGCTCTTCGCCACAGGCATCGTAGGTTTGCAGATTTACTCCATGAAAAAAAAGCAACATATCGCACCAATATCATGTTGAAGGTGATGGAAAACGCAAAATCAAATGGAAAACATGCTGCAAAGAAGCATTTTAGATCACAGCAAAGCAGATCTACGATCATATAGTGGAGGAAACAAGAAGAAAAACTTCGTGAGATGACTCGACAGAAAAGAGATTTTAATCGTGGTAAGCCTGCCAAAAGGCCGAATCTAGAGAATAGACTGTGCAATTGGATTAAAACACAGAGACAGTCTGGTGCATGGGTGCCCACAGAGATGATAGTGGAAAAAGCTAGGAAACAATTGATTTCAATGGTACTTCAAATTAGTGTTTCAAATGCATGAAACGGAATCACTTAAGCATGAGATCCATAACTTAGCATGCCCAAAAAATGCCAAAAAAAAAAAAGGTTAACTGATGGTCTTCCATTAACATATGATAGAAACACGATTTTGTAACCACTGAATCCAGGGGCTGATTCAAATCTGTCGTTTTCTATTCCAGAGATATGCCAATGGGTCCTTACGGCATGAAGAGGAGTCAGAGAAGCGATTGTCGTCAACTCATTTCAAAATTGCGGCATCAGTAAAAATCTTGATGACACTGAGGATGATGCATTTTATAAATATAGTAAAGACGGAGATAAAGACAATGAAAATATGTTTGAAAACACCAAATGTTTCAATTGTTACAATACAAGCAAAATCTGGGATAATTCTTCTGTGGGGTCATTATACACGCTAAATACGGTACTTGTTCGGAAGAGATCGATCAAATGCTTGTTGAAATGCTTGTGAAATCTTATGGACAAAATGCAGTTTGGAAAAATATTAACCATTTATTTATCGAGTAAAATCTTCGTTATAACCGTACTGGAACACATTACTCCTTTTCCCTCTTCTTATACTCCTTTCTCAGAGAGTAGCTCTAAAATCAATTCATTTAATCAATAGAGATAACTTAATGTATAAACAAGTTGTTTGTCGAAAGCTTGTCCAACCAAAGGTTATTGTGAATTTTCCTAACCTGATATTAGAGAACTTGATGAAATGGAGCTAGAGTTACGTTGAAGTTTCTGTCTTACTTGGTTTCAAGTTGCGATATAAATTGTTACACGAATTATACAAAAAAAAGAAGAATAATCAATCCTCCAGGCCACAGAACCGACGTACAGTTGGTTTATGCATCGTACGTTTTCAAAATAAAAGTTTGATCTAGATGTTTTTCTTCTGTAGAATATCGCCCTTCAAAACAATAACAGTTGGCGTATTGCAATCAATGTTTTGCCTATGTTTTGCATCAGCATATTTATACTGCATAACATTATTAAAATGCAGCAAAAATATTCCTACGCTTCACAGCGACATGCTCCGTACTGTACTATCGTAATCAAATAAAAAGATTGTTCCAATTTCTCTAACGGCAAAAGTGATACCAGCCCACAGATAACGCTAGCACGATGATGAAAAACCGCTAGCTGTGGCTTACTGATGCATTTTTCTCACTGCTCGCGAACCAGTTACATGTACCACAGCCCCGCATGATTAGATTTTACCAGTTTGCACGACAGCAAAACATGCAAACTAAAAAACCAGCTGTGCGCTTTCAACAAAACAACAGCATGCTTCAACGTCCGCCGGCCCGCTCGCTCGGCTCTTCTTGCTGTGGTCGTCCGCTGGGTGTACATTTTTCTTGTTGTCGGCAAAGAAATGACAAATTTTCCTCCCAGCGGGAGGCAAAACAACCCAGTGAACTGTAATTGAATTTCACCCCGCTCGTCGGCAGTGGGCTCTCGAGCCACTGGGCCGGCATCGTCGTCAACGATCGATGCACTTCTGCTTGTTTGTATGCCAGTGTGGGTGTGTGGGTGTGTGTGTGTGTGTATGGGTATGTGGGATTGCAGTGGGAGTGGTGGACGGTCAAGCAAATATTTTTTAACTTTCCTACAGGACACATCATCAACTACAGCATATAGCAAAAGGTAAGTACAGCTTTTTTCTTCTCAAAAGCATACAAATTCAATGGCGGTACAAAAATTCTTGCTTAATACACAAAGATTTCCTTGGGATGTTTGTGGTTAGGCCAAGCTTAAAACCGGGATCATTTCGCTCAGTCATTCCTGTTTGTAGTTTTTTTTTGCGTATGAGTCGTCTATATCGTTTTTTTTTTCTCATTTCTGGTCGAACTAGGTCGAATGGTCAAAGTGCTACGAGTGCAGACCCCATCATATGACCATCGAAGAAGGATAAGTTAGTTTCTGACGTAGATAGGGGAATCATGCAGATCTCGCACAGCCGATAGCAAGGCACTTGCAAAAGTCGTAGCGCAATCGAATTGGAGATGAATTTTTAAGTGATAGTCCATTAGTCTTCACTTCCCTCTACCGATAGGAATGGGAACCCGAATGGGTAATCTGATTTTCAGTGGAAGTAAGATAGGACGGAAAAATTGAATTTGGTTTTTCTCGTGCACGTGCATTTTTTGTGTGGATGTGGAAAGTGCATCGGTTTTTGCTCGTACACAGAAACACATTGGATTATGCTCGCCAAGTTTTTGCTTCGAATCGTTCAATCTGCTTTGGAATGACAGATTCGAAACAGGAGTTGAAATAAAATGATTAATAATGTTAAAAATGAAATGCTACTACTAAGTACCTATTGGAATGGAAAAGAATCAATACTTTGAAACAAGCTATTTAACTACAATCCAATTATTAAGCAGATGTTCCTGCTTGTTGTAGAAGTTTCATGGTAGATATTACGAATCGTAAGGACAAAGTCTTTATTGATTGTTGTCAATTTATTCGTACTGCACATTCATAATTTCGCAGCGAAAGCATAGGGTTTGGTTCCGATTTTATTTGACCAAACCACGTAAGCACATTCAAGAATCGATCGCACCCAGCAAACAATATAATGCCTTCAAACAAAAAGGATCAAGAACATTAGACGAGAAACGGGTGATGAGGCCCAACATACGGTTAGCTTTGCCGAGAGAGAAATCCAAATGATCATTGAATGTGAGTTTCGTATCTATCCAAACACCGAGATCCTTGATAGAGGATACACGGTGAATGTCGATGCCACACAATCTGTACCTCCACAACATCTTATTGGTAGAACCATCAAGCGAAATCACATAACACTTCTGCGGACAAAGTAACAGTACGTTTGAACTACACCAAACAGAGAAGGCATCGAGGAAATTTTAGAGACGACAACAATCAGTAGACGAAGACACAGGAAGGAAGATTTTTAGATCGTCAGCATACATGATGGCACCATTAGAGGGAAGCACATTAACATAGTCATCCACAAATAATAGGAATAACATGAGACTCAAAACTCCACCCCCAGGAACACCTGATGATCCAACGATTAGACCAGAAAAGGAGTCATGAAATCTCATTTGATGCGTTCTACCATAAAAATAAGAACTAAACCAAGACAGAACAGGACTCCCCAGACCGAGTCTATTTAATTTGACGAGTAAAACGTCAATAGAAATACTGTCAAAAGCGGCTTTGAAGTCAGTGTAGACTGCATCCACTTGATGTTCCATGGACAGGTTTACATTCACTGACGAAACAAGGGACACGGAGAACGATTGCGATCGACAACGAAGAAGAAAGAGAGGGAAAGCAATAGGATGAAAAGGGAAACAGCTGTCGGGGAGTTGGGTGTTAACATTAATTGTGTAAAGAACGTAAAAATCTGATGAAAAATAGTGAAAAACAACGCAAAACTTGCGTGAAAAAACCCGAGTTCCAACACAAATATGATGACATAAACAACCTTGAAACAATATTTAATTTTTTTTTGGTATAAATGCATCAATAAATGCGTCAAGACTTCAAACGGGAACTTTACGAAAGTGGTTTCCAAAAGTGAACTTTATGTAGAGTGAGTAGTATGTGAGAGTTATTTGCGTGAGAGGCACTCCGAACCTAAAACCGTAGCTTAAGCACAAAAATCTCTTATATTTTGTATTTAAAACTACTATGTGCTACACTTAAATGTTTTCCTATCGATAAACCGTACAAAAGTCCCACGATTGTTCAACAATATTTTCCGTACAGACAAACAATAAAAATGCATTTGCTTGTCACATTTTCAAACCTCTTTCATCGAGGAAAACGTTTAAAAACGTAGTATTTAAATGTGCATTATCAATTTAAAAGTCCAATTTGTCCCTGATATGATTGTACAAAAGACCGTCGTCCCGTTAAGCACCTTGCCGAAGCGAACGCGTTGCCAACGTGTAACGCTCAGGTTCCAAGGCCAAGTCAAGCGAGAACTTTTGTAAAATAAACCAATGATAAATGACCGTAGGCAAGCGACACGCCATAACGAACGGTGATTCATTGGGCAAGCAATCACAGGCACTCCGGTTCGATCCGGTTCGAACCAGTTCTCGTGTAAGGATTGCTGCAAAGATTCGTGAAAACAAAAAAACACATCCCATTTCCTGTTGCACAACCCCAACCCAACTAACCATTGTGCAGCGGGAGCTGGTCAATACGGTTGCTGTTGTGCTGCCACCGTCACCGATACGGTTCCATTGTCCCACGGGCAACGCATCAATGGGATCGGCAACGGCAACAGCACTGCCGGAAATGAGCATAAAACATCGAATATCGGACAGGGAACCACATTTTACCGTTCCTCGTACTGCTGGGAACGGTGGTTTTCTTTTCGTATGGCATGTTTTTATTTCCCGTCTGCTAAGCCCAGACCATCGTGGAGTGGAGTGAGCGTTTTTTTCCTAATCTTTTTCATTGAGATACGTTACGGGGAAACCCCTTACCGAATGCAACGATCGGTGAGAATGCAACCAACGCAAGAGAACAACGATGGAAACGAGATGGAACTGTCCTCCGGTTTGGCTTTGTTGCGATGGTGGGTGGGTTTTCCTTTCGGGTCGATTGTTGGCCCGGTGATAAATCACCTTTGGTTCACCTGGTGCTGTTGTACTGGGTGTCAGTTTGGTTAGTTTGCGTCTGTCTGGGCGAGCGAGTAAATGGGCCAGATTAACGGAAGCAGCAGCAGCAGAACGAAATGTAAACCCGAAACAGACACCGAAACGAAACCACATGCACCGTTGACTTTTCCGCTTAGAACCATTGTGTGTGTGTGTGTGTGTAAATGGAACGTAATGTAAATAATAGTGTGTTTAATTCTTCGTTCGTACTGGTTGGTATAATCTATCGCAGCACATAACTCTAAACAGGAGGGATAATTCTTACTTACAATTCATGTCAAGCGTTATCGAGGCCGATATCGGATTCGTCACGTTGTTGTTTGCAGCCTGGCACGTGAAGACCGATTTCAGATGTTTCCGTTCAAGTCGATGCAGGACGAGCGTGTTTTTGACTCGCTTGTCCGACAGTACGACGGAGGTATTGTTGATGATCTTGTTCTCGTACCACCATTGCACCTTCGGTAGAGGACGACCTGTCAAAGAAATGTCATTTATTTAAATTTTTTGAAGTTAAGTTAACTGGTTGCATAAGATAGAATGAATTGGATGAAGCTTTAACATGTTATTCTGAAAATGGTCAAAGAATCATGACAGAGTGTGAAATAACACCTTTCTCACCATTCAAATAATAAACATAAAAATAATCTAAAAACTAGTTCATCGCCATAAGGCAAAGATAGTTTTAAACAACTTACACGCTAAACTCTACGTAAGTGCCTTCCAATCATTCATGCGACGATAATCATTTAACTGGATTAGATTGTGCCTTAAACACATGTTAACATAGCTTGACGCATGTTACATTGATTGGGCATCAATCAATTACAGGCAAATCGGCACCAATCAAACGGAAACTAATAGTTATTTTACATTTCATCTATCCATTGCATTTCCATCCACTTACCACCGGTTGAAATGCAGGTAATGTTGATCGTTGCACCCTCATTGTACGGTCCCAGAATGTAGTGCCGAATGTGCGATCCCTTCTCGTCCACTATCAGCAACTTCTCCGGAGGCACTGTTGAAAAGATATAAAGAACAGATCGCAGAGAGATGATTTTTTTTTT
>KZ062471.1:128984-147167 GCA_002091835.1 Anopheles maculatus | reverse complement strand
ACAGAGCCAGCTCGATGTGGATTACTTCAGTGTGCGTAGAACGCGCGACGATCTCGAATCCAATCAGGCGAAGCAGAAGCGTGCGGCGGAAAAGCTGAAAGAGCAGCAACAGAGCGGTGTAAGTAATTTCATTTCATTTCATATTTATCTACTTGTTTGCCCTAGGCTATAGAAAAAAAAAATCTTATAGCTACTTCTTATAGAACTAATTTGAGGCCTAAACTAATCGAACAGCAACGGAAAGAGAACAAAAACGAAAAAAAAATAGAAGAAAAAACAGTAAGTGGAGGAAGGAAAGGAATGTTTAGAGAGAGAGAGAGAGAGGATATAAGACGGGAACGAAAAGAAGGCAAGGATATGTTGAAATCAAAATGATGAGATGAGGCGTTAAACATTGTGATAGCATTAAGGATGGGATCATTACGACCCACGGCAGTGCGACGTATAGGGATAAATATGGGAGGTCGGGAGCAAAGTGCTCGGGAGGGAACATAGAGTGGGATCGACAATCGAGGAGAAGTGCGGCGACAAAGGAAGACTGATCAATGGAGCGGCGATCTTCAAGCGTTGAAAGGCCGAGTGACTCATATCTAACCCTATAACTGGGCAGAGCGGAGGACCGATCACCAAAGATTTTGCGAAAAGCAAATCTGGTGAAAGCCCTCTGCACCCGCTCGATCCGATCGATGTGGGTTTTGACCGAAGGAGACCAGATCACGGAACAATACGCGAGCAAGGATCTCACCACTGAACAGAACAATACCTTCAAGCAAAGGGAGTCGGAGAAGTCACGGGCCACACGTTTCAACACACCAAGTGACCGCATAGATCTGGTGACTATGGAATCAACATGGTGAGAGAAGGTGAGGCCGGAATCAAGCCAAACACCCAAGTCCTTAATAACTGACTGGTCTAGGGAATACGTATGAAGCAAAGGAGTGCGCGAACGAGTATACGAAATTAGATTACATTTATTAGGACATAAGGAGAGACGATTAAGGTTGCACCACGAACAAAAACGGTCAAGGATGAATTGGAAGACAATACAGTCACACGGAGATGTTATAGGGTAGAAAATTTTTAAGTCGTCAGCAAAACAAAGAAAATAATCAGGACAGGACAGGACAGTGCTGACATCGTAGATAAACAAAACAAATAACAGTGGACTTAGTACACTTCCTTGGGGTACGCCAGTGCTGGAAGACAAGGGAACAGAGAAGGACCCTTTGAACGTAACCCGGTAGCTACGATTACAAAGGAAGGAACGAAACCAAGGAAGTAAGGACGTATGGATACCTAGACAGGATAGTTTGGAAATAAGTAAAGAATGGGATACACGATCAAACGCAGCCTTGAAATCAGTATAAATGACATCCACTTGATGATGAAGTTTAAGCGAGTTCAGGGCATTGAGGACTGATTCATCATCGATGATCCTGGAGCAGTAGATAGGAAAACCTATCATTTGACATCATTTGATGATGCTGTAGAAGCTTGGACGCCCAGCGGCTGAAAAAAATTGCCCGAGAAATGCTCGGCAAAAAGGGAACAAATGTCAGCGGCATTATCAGCGGTTGAAGAATCAATTGACATAACGGAAGGGAATGTTGGGGATTTTGAGGAATGTTTTACATGGGACCAGAACAATTTGGGATTGGAACGAAACTGGGCTAAGCCGCCCCATATGCAAAGAATATCTTGCCCGATTGTAAATGCGGTATGCTGGCGCAGCGTATTTAAAGACCTGGCGATGATATTGAGAGTGAGTACGCCGAAAATTGCGTAAAGCCCGTGCTCTGTCCGTACGCAGGGACGGGAAGTTGTGTCGGACCAAGGGGGAGAGGAGTGAGGTCTGAAAAGGGGACAACACAAAGGGAATGTAGCAAGAATAGTTTTGGTGGATAGATCCACTGTTTCGTCAACAGGTTTAGAACTGTCTGAAAAAGACCAGTCGGTAGAGGAAATTAGTAGTTTAAATTTAGCATAATTAAATTTACGGAAGTTAAGAACTCGTTGCTGTACCTGTCTTGTAGACGGATGGACCGGGACACTAATTTCGAGCTCTAAAGCCGGATGGTAGCTTTCAGTAGGAGGATATGGGGAAGGGAAACTAGTAACTGGCATAAGTAATGGCAAGGCAGGATCGTTGACGAATAATAAATCTAGTTGTCTGCCGGACGAATTCACAATTCCAGATTTTTGTCTAAGGTTGCATTCGTTCATGCCATCAACGAAATAGCTTGAGGACGCTGAGCTAGTTGAGGAGACAAAATAACTTGCTTCGGGTGACCAATTTAAGGTAGGATGGTTAAAGTCTCCGAACAGATTCAATCAGTCCGTAGGTTTCATACGTTCCTGAATCGTAGAGATGGAATCGCACAGAGTATCGAGAATTAATGAGTTCGAGCTAAGCCCTGGTGGTAGATAAATAACTCCGACATAGATAGAATACCCCATAAGCTGTATCTGAATCCATACGAGCTCAAGAGAAGTATGAGCGTTGCGAATACTTGTGGATGTGAGCTTCGCGGCACAAGCAATAAGTACCCCACCGCCGCGAGTAAAGGTACTACTATCGGGAGAACGGTCACAACGGTAGACTTGGAACTTATCGTCTGCAAGGAGAGCAGTTGGAATCGTGTCATCGAGCCACGTCTCCGTAAGGATGATGACGTCATGATGTGTGACTCGGAGAGCTAGGTGAAGGTCTGTGAGCTGAGTCCTAATACCGCGAACGTTTTGATAGTACATTAGTATTGATGAAGGAGGAGGTGATAGGCATTGGGTAGCGATCGGTCCGAGCTATTGTTGAGGGTGTGGTAGTCACGGCGTAGGTAGTGATGCACTGGTGATACTATTGCTGACTTGTGATGTGGTTGTGACGGGAGAAGCAATACATGTGACGGTGGTGGTCATGTGTGAGGTGTTATGGTTTGATGATGAGTGTGGTTGTAATGAGGACGTTGTGTGTTCCGTTGACGTTAGGACGGCTCTGTGTGCAGCTCGCCGATCGGTGAATTCTTTGAACACCGTTCCAATTGGCCAAGTGGAACGGGATAAGGCTCGCTCCCGTAGTTCAAGCGACAAACCGACCTTAAACGATAAGAAGGTCAGTGTGCTTAGATCTCTGTTGGCAGGAACCAGCTTATGCACTAAAACATCATCAGCGCCGATTTGTTCTTTAACAAACGCCTGCACTTCCTGAATCGTAGCCGTTGGGCGACAGCGCGACAAATACAACCAGAATGTAATGAACCAGAAGTAATGCGGGCTTGCAGGAAGCTTTTGCCCCAATTGATTCCTATTTAATTGTTGAATCTGTTTTTTTTTTTTGTTGTTGTCATCCATTTCCATATAGTCCAAGAGTAAAAAGCGGAAAAACGCTGCGGGCGTGGCAGTGAATGCTGCTGCTGCTACCCCGACACCGGTCGCAGGACCGAGCAGTTCGAAGGAGTTGACGCTGAAGGAGGAGCAATGCGACGACGACGTGCACCGTGCGGACCAGCAAACATCGACAGAGATTTTTTACGGTATGATCAAAGCCAGTGATAACACGTACGAGGTGTGGACGCACGAAGACTGTCTGGTTTGGGCGCCCGGCGTGTACATGGTGGGGACGCGCATCGTCGGGCTGGAGGCGGCCATATGGAATTGCTGCCGGCACCAGTGTCAGTTCTGCCGTAACTATGGTGCCGTGCTGAGTTGTCTGCATCAGGGCTGTGCCGCCAAGGCACACTACATCTGTGCTCACAAGCAAAGCTGGAAGATGACTGAAGATTTCCAATCGTTTTGTCAACTGCACGCCGGAAAGGATGGTGACGACAGTGCGAACGATGTGGTAGTGGCCTCTAGTAGTAGAGCTGCTGCTGCCGCTTCTACTGCTGCATCGCCGTCGGTGGCAAAACAGCTGAAAAGGGAAGCAAAGCCAGGTAAGGCGGCGGTTAGCTTGACAACGAGTGCGTCATGAATATCATGTGATGAAAGTGTGTGGATTGATTGAATTTAATGGATATGACTGATCGAGTGAGAATCATTTTAGCTAGCAGCTGCTGCATTGCCGCGTATTGTAATGCAGAGTATGTGGGGGGAGGAGGGGGGGGGGGGGGGGGGAAAGGGATAGGGGATGGAATTGAGAATGCACTGCTTGCACACGTCGGCTGGCACGGGCAGTATACAAGGAAGCTTTTATAAGATTACTGTTTAACAGTACCGTGTAAAGTTGTAATGTGTTCATAAGTTTGCACATAATCACTTAACTAGGAAACAAACCCTATCTTGTCACCTACTTCAGTATCAATACGGACGAACGCAGTGCCGCACGCTTTGTCGCGTTGTATTAGACGGCCGTTGTTCGGTTCAACCTTCGGAAGAGACATTTCGGAACGCGCGGAACATGTTGAGCTAGTTTTATTACGTTATATTGCGAACCTTGTCTCTCAATCTCTCTTCCGGTCCATCTTAATTGATAGTTTTTACAATCAGTCTACGCTACACATCAGGGACATTTTGTTTTACCGTACGTATTTATGTTTCCCCGTCAATAGTTGTCAGTGTGTGAACAGCACTGTACTGAAGATACGCAGCAAAAGGATGTGTTTGTGATTGTATTAGGACATCTAGAAAGCATTGGAATTTTGTGTGTGTGTGTCAACTACTCTCCTTCGATGGTCTTGTTTCTCCTATGAAAAAGAAACATACAAAGCACAATGGTTTCGCGAAAAAAATAATATTTATTTTGTTTGGAAAGATGTGTGTGTGTGTATCTGTAAACATGCTAACAACATTCCAACTTTTCCTGGATAGAATACTCTCTGCTTGTGGTCGCTCCATTACAACCATTTAGTTCTGCTTGCAACTGTTTTGTTTTGTTGTTGTGCTTTGTGTTTGTATGGATGTGCATACAGAACCAAAAAACCTCTTTTACTTTTGCTTTATGTTTAACGAATCTCTCGAAATGTTATTCTAACCCGTTCCGAGCAAATACTATGGATGGAAACATTGTGGAAAGAGAGCAATATCACTCACTGTACATAGAAGAGGGTCAGGTGTCAGAACATTCAGTCCAGTTCAGTTAAAGCTTAAGTTTGCGCATTTGGGTATGCGCGTGGAAAGGGGACTAGGTAAACATTTTATTTCCTTCTGGCGGTGCATGTAACCGGCGGGAATTTTAATCCTTCACAAATCGAGAAAGTGCTGGCGGAAGGCAAAATGTGTTTAGCTTACAACAATATAAACATATACTTAAAAATGCACGTAAGATGGACAACAGTTTTAGTTTAATGTAACCACTATAGACCATCCTCTTATAGACGTCGCCATGATTCTTATACAAAGATATTTTTGTATTTGGAGAGATGTAATGAGCAAACCGAAATACTACCTACGTAGCGTCATGACAAACATTTTATTCTATATAATGAGCCATAGTTTACTTCGACTAGCGTACGATTAAGCCGATAAAGATAGTGGTCAGGTTTTGTACTATAGAGCCGGGAGACGATAGACGTTAAGATATTTCCACCCTTGTGCATCATGGCTAACGTGTAACGAACAAACAGCGGATAACGAACAATGTCGATTATACCGCTGAACCGTGTAAACTGCTCGATCGACAACAATCACGCAACGCTCATTGTTCCACATTTTCGGTCCCCACACATACATTCAGCATGCCGCCGTCCTTGCGGATGCGGGGGTAACGTGGGGAGAGGGAGGAGGGTGGGTAGAAGTGAGGAATGCGGAAGGCAATGGCGAACTAATTGTAAGTTGTAAAGACAAGTTCTGGTGTAAAATTTGTCGAATGCATGTGATTTACCGTTTAAAAGGAAGTGTAAAAATATGGGAAAAAAAGGAAAAAAGTTATTTAACAAAACAGAGACATAAAGGTAGAGCAGAGGGGGAGGTACAAGCAGAACAGAGTACAGTACAGAGATAGTAAAATACAAAGAAAAGAATAAAAATTTAAAACAGATCAAATTCTACTGTAGAACACGTCGTTTTTTGCATTAAAATCGAACAAATTTCTGATAATAAAACAAAACAAGTTTTATGAAATGAACTACAGTACATTATCTATCACTGACTGGTGCGACGTGCGTCGGGTGGCGCTCTAAATGTATCTGTTTAAATTTTATTGCATGTGTTTGTATTTGTTTTATCTGTTTAGTTAGTTGCATGTACTTTGCTATTGAACGTTTTCTCTATCACATGCGATAACATGCGGACGTCCTGACGTCGGAGAATAACTTCAGACATTGGGTGGCAGGTGCAGCCTTTCGAAGGACAACAATGGCTGTACAAACCCTTCTCCGACTCAATACGTCCACGGCGTACAAAACAGTAACGTGCCAGTCAACTCATATACTACCGTAACGGATATTTCGAATCGGATTAACATATGCAGACCTATCGTATGGAATGAGGATAACGATTGGAAACTGAGGACATGGAACTGCAGATCCCTCGCATCACACGGAAGCAGCCGCATTCTTTTGCATGAGGTTAGTGCTCACGGTTTGAGTAGTATCTCGAAAGGAGTTACGGAGCGCCCAAACCGCAGTGACTGCATGATCTATGACGGTGTTCCTGATCATAGGTGAGATGCGAAAGCGAGTGATCGAATGATGGCCGATCTCCGATATCGTCGAAGTTTCCTAGATATGCTTAAATTACGCGAGCAACTGCTCCAAGGATCAACACAGATCGGCTGAGGCAAGCTGATGCGGTCAAGAAATTCGCGATCACACTGTCGGAGCACACCACTACTGAAATGATGTCCCTCAATAACCGTTGTTGGTATGGTGGAGCAAGCCATCAGCAGCACTGCTGAGCGAACAATACGTTGCACGATGCAAAGCGAGAGTAGGGAAATATCCTGTCGAACAGATGATCGGCAGGTGGAAGTGCTACTTCCACAGGCATACGAACGTCCCTACAACAAGCAACATAACCATGATAAAGTGCTCCCGTCATTCATATATGAAGTCATCCGTTCCGTATGACAGAAGTAATGCAACAAGTCCGCTGGAAGCAGAAGGTTGGTAACAGAGTTGTTCATGATTAGGGATCAGGCAACAAACTAGGCTGTGCTAACTTGCCGGCCATCACAGTCCTGAATGTTGCCTATAAAATCCTCTCCCGAAAACTATTACGGAAGCTGCAAAGCCGGTCATGTTGGAGGGAAATCGATCACTGATCAAATCTTTACTCTTCAGAAGAACTTCTAGTAATTCCGGGAGCACCGGATTTCCACTAACCGCCTTTCCGTTGACTTCTAAACCGATGATACCATAGATCATAACGAACTATGGAACACCAGCCAGCAGTACAGATTTCTTGAGAAGCTGATACGACTGTAAAGGGCCACAATAAGGGCTCATCGGGGACTAAGGCAAAAAGGAGGACTCTCAGTCGATGACATCGACATCATTGGATGGACATCTGCAGGGCGGTGTGCGAGACGTACACCCAACTGAAACGCAAGACTGATAGGAATGGATTGAGGATCAATGCGACGTAGATAAAGTATCTGTTTGCGGTAAGAGATACTGACTCGGAAGCAGAGTATCAGTTAACGGGGACAGCGTAACTGAGTAACAACGTAAGCATCGAAATTCGATGCCGCACTGTATGTATCGTGCATATTAAGGGCTCCATAAACTCCTGCGATCAAGAATACACCATGATCATCACACTGATATGTTTGGTGGTCCTCTACGATCACGAGTGTTGGACTATGCTGGCGGAAAGCGTCAATGCACTCGCCATTTTTGAGCGATCGATGTTAAGGACTATCTTAACCAAGCTGAGCTGTTTAGTGGTGCAGATATCTTGACGGCAATCAAAGCCGAAAGGTTACGCTGGTTGGGGCGCAACGTGATGAGGATGCCGGATTTATGTCCGAGATTGGACACAGCCGCGGTTGGAGGAATGTACGATTATATCGAGTTTTCCTGGAAAGGATTTGCGACTTAGCTATGCCATCAAATGCTGAGCAGACTACGCAATTATGTGATATCGGTTCACCGTACACAGTACACAACAAAGCAGTCCAAAAAGGCGTGAAAAAAGAATTTTTATTTACAGTAAAATGCATCATCATCATCATCATCATCGCTGACGTGCGGTTTTGTTGTTGCCGTCCATACTAGTTTTGCTCGCACATACGTGGGTAGGTTTACCTAAGGGGGTTTACGTACTACACACTGCATTCGATAAGGGGGTTTCTGTTTCTTCCATTTTCTATTGTATCACTGACTTGAGACGAGTGCACGTAGGAATGGTTGCTTCCATTATGTCTAGCAAATGAGTCCCTAAAATTGCTGTATGATCGTTAAAATGTGACGTAGAAATAGTGTCCTGCTTATTATCCGTGATGTGGAGATGTGTGTTGCGGTTAGGACGTTGCTGTAGCAGAATTAGTTCACCGTAATGGTAAGTTTGGTTGCTTGAAACTAGTTTGCAAAGCCATTCCGACACGATTCTTATCCAATCGTTGCTGGAGTATAAATTGTAAAAATTGGTCTAAAAAAGAAGCATTCCCAAAACACTCAACACACATTACCGATTACGATCGTTTTATGCTATTTGCATTAAAGTTTTCGCGTGTTGTGTGGTGTGTTTCATCGTATCGGTATCGTAGGGCTCACAATTTGGAAGAGAAAATTTGGGGGAAAACACAAACCAAACAACAAATGAGGAATGTTCGATGGGTTTTGCCAGTAAGTATATGTGGTTTGTTCGGAATTTCAAGTGGCCAAGG
The DNA here is from genome assembly GCA_002091835.1 of Anopheles maculatus. NCBI lineage: Eukaryota > Metazoa > Arthropoda > Insecta > Diptera > Culicidae > Anopheles > Anopheles maculatus. The sequence goes on along the minus strand of KZ062471.1, from coordinate 138,406 downwards.
TTTGTCTGCTACTACTATCGCATACATCCTAACTCCTGGGCGATCGTGTTTGGGGGTGTGCTTTATTCCTTTGTTATTTTTTTCAACGCTTTGCTATCACTTGACTGATGACTTTAATAGTAGTAGTAGTAGTTGTGTGTTGTCTTAATGGATCCTGACGATCGTATTAAAGCATATTGTGATGGGTATTTTGTTGTTCTTGTTCTCAGTTGGGTTTCTCTCTACTAACAATTACTACCACAATCATAACACATCGTTAACATCATTATGTTTTTGTGTATTTTGTTTTGTTGCTGTTGGTTGCAGGTGTTGGTTTTGTTTTTACCATTACTTTTAAAATGTTGCTTTTGTTGCTCCACATACTACTACAGTATCCATACTAACACAGTGCATTCCATTACGATTCATTGCGACCCACTACTAACAGCGTTGGCAATTTATTTTTCGACCTCAAAAAGCTAAGCCTTCATTTTCGCTCCGGCTGATTTGGTTTTAAAATGCGACCCCCAAAAAAATAACACGACCTCCCCCCCTACTGATGGGACGGGACACCGTCAGCGTCGTACATTTGCTTGTAAAACATCCTTTATGCGGAAATACAGTAAAATGCATCATCATCATCATCATCATCGCTGACGTGCGGTTTTGTTGTTGCCGTCCATACTAGTTTTGCTCGCACATACGTGGGGAGGTTTACCTAAGGGGGTTTACGTACTACACATTGCATTCGATAAGGGGGTTTCTTCTTTGGAAAATCATCATCAACATTTTGCTCTACCATTAGTTTTATCACATACGTTCTTTTTTTTTTTGTTGTTGTTTGTTTTGTTTTTGCTTGTTCTGTTTAGAAGGATCAAAACCACAAACGAAATGTGTAAAAATTATGCGTTTATAACAAAGTTCGTTCAACAATTCATTCACGATAAAGGCTGCCGGAAACGCGCGCGCACAAAAATTCAGCTTCGTGTGTGTATGTGTGTGTGTGTGTGTGTTTGTGTATGGAGACATCTAGGCTAATGGAAAATGGCTCTAATGCCAAAGCAGGCGCTCCATTCTTACACGTTTCCTCATCCTCTCATAAGGCAAATGTGAAGGGGTTTTTTGTTTTGGGGGATAGAGTTTGTGGCAGCGCGGCTTCACTTGCAGGGTGAGATATATCACGCACCAATAATATGCTCTGTGGTGTAGTTAGTTAGCTGATCTAAACTAATCGACTGTGTATGTGGGGTTTAAAAAGATCATAAATACAACAGTTGCTTACTAAACTATTCGAGAACGCTCTACGCTCTGTCGCCGTGTTGTCCTAGAGCAGCTTTATGTATTGTATGTAAGTGAAGCAAAACCCAGATGTTGATCGTGTGAAAAGTAAAACGTTAGCGATACTGTTTTTCGGTGAATCTATCTCCAATTCGGTAGCATCATCGACAGCCCCACACACACACACACAAAAATGCTCTTCGGTCAAATTTTTGCAACCAATATTAACATCTTCCTTTGCGGGAAGAATGTACATGATGTTGATAGTAGTGTACCGTGTTGATGGTTTAGTGTTGTTGTCAGCGTCTACTAGATCGCACTAGCCGGGCGCTATTCTGTGTGTGTGTTGGTGTGAGTGCGATGGCGCACTTGTAAATAGTATCGCAATGAGTGAGACTTTACTAGCGCTTAGTGGGGTACATCACATTCATTTGGTATTAAGAATGGCCAGACGTAATTGTGCCAACACACAATGGCAACGCACACGCTACAAATGCTGGGTACACACGGGTCCACACACCTAGACAATGATGACAGATGAAGCGTTTTCGATTGCGTGTGCTACTTAGTGACATCTTATTAGTGTGCAAGTGACAAGTGATGCAGGATGTATGCGTGTGTATACTACTAGCTTCCTAGTTCGTTTGGGGTGCTTTCCCTCCTACATACAAATAGTGTCGCTACGCGTACGTCGTATAGTTTTAAGTTTGAGAGTTAACCGGTACTTTGATTAAAAATGGAGCGTACCCGCTTTAATGATACAAACAGTACTGTAAGCTCTGGTATGCATGTTGTGGGATGTTGCTGATGTGCATTCCCATATCTTGTTCTTCCTGCTACATGTTTAGGATGACCATATCACCGTTTACCTCACCGGATCGTCTTTCCGCTGCGGAGGTGGTGAAAGGTGGCTGAAAATCGGCGAAGGAAGGAAAAACCGGTAAACTCCATTCGGTTACACACATCTAAGAGCGCAGGAAGTACGCGTTCGGGAAGTAAGGTTCCATCCTACATCGATTCGATCGTGACAAGCGTTCCGCCGAGCGTGCACGTGGATCGACGTGCACCGGATCGGATCGCTTGGGACGATGCGCCATAAGAAAGAAATGCGGCATAACTTTCATATACGCTAGATAATTTAACAGAACGTGTTTTGTTGTCGTGTTGCTGGAGGCTGGAGTGCATCGTACAGGATGTTCCAACCCAATTGTTACGGCTACGTGAAAAACGGTTTACCTATACAGTACACCAGGACATTTCCAGTGAGAAATTAATTGATCCACCACCTCCAATAAAATCTGGAAGGTTTCTACTAAGAATCGAAAAACAAAATGCACATTCTAGCGGATTAGGGAGGAGTAAGTAAGGGGGTTGTAAAAGGAAGGAGCGAAGGGTACACATCTACTATACTTTCCTACGACCTGTGTCGTTGTGCCTAGTTAGTTTCGTTCTATTTATCGTGTGTATCTCGTGAGTTGCTATGTAGTACGGTTACTATTTAGATCTATAGAGTTCGTTAAGAAATGCTCGAAAGCTCCTTTGAAAATGTTGTAGTTATGTTTTGAGCAGCTATTCTACCTTGCACGCATTTTGATACGGCGTTTGATAAGTTCCCGGTAAGAGCCGGTGGTACACAAAACAAGCTTCACTGTTTTGCCATTCGGAAACTGTGCAAAGAGCAAATGAGAGAAAACGAAAAACGTTCAGCAGCAGAAGTAGTACCACCCGGTGTATACTATTGCAAATCAATTTGGAAAGCTTTACTACTCGAGCTTTGTGAATCCCCATAGTTTGGGGTCAATAACAACTATTTGTATTATCGCTGCCACAGTACTGACAGCACTCAACAAATGGGCGTACTGCTGAACAAATTAAAGCTTGCACACTATTGTTTAATGTCTGGGAAACTTTCGCAACTTCAGCTCACCCGTGCATTACGGGTACGGGTGGAATGTAGCTGCCAAAGTCCGCGTCCAGAGTTCTACCGCGTTCGTAATATTCGGGCAATCATGCACTGGCCGCTGGTTGTTACTGCCATTTTGTATCGTTCCAGTATAGTAGTGGAAGTTGTCGCTTGTTTTGGCAAAAAGGGAATTTGAGACAGAGAAAGAGAGAGAGAGAGAGAGAGTGTGAGCGAGAGAGAGAGAGGGAGAGCGCGCGCGGTACGGCTCGGAGGCGGTTATACGGGATCGGAATACACTAATCTCCGGGGGATCCTACCGTTATGCCTAGGTACGACCATGGTGGAACGTGGTATGGGTTTCTAATGCCTTTTGGACGTATAGCATTCCAACGCTCGAAAGCCATTTCACAGTTTCCGTCCTCTGTTGGGAGGGCCGTAGGGAGGAAAAAGGAGCTTTCGCTAAGTCAAATGTAGAAAAGCCAGGCAGAAACTACTATAACTCTGCTACGTAGGTCTGCAAACGTAGGACTACTGTAGACTGTTTGATCGAGAGGCCTAGACTGATGCTGCCAGTGTAAATGCTTTAAACAGAATCCTACTAGACAAGGCAAGAGAGCGGGACAAAATGGATCTATTTAAAGGGCTACCTACGTTGTTGGGTTGTTGAACTCGGTTAGAAGAACTGCTGCTATTTTTCCGATTTGGCTAAGGTATGCAAAATGTGCGCAAAAATGGTCTGGTATGTATGAGTTTGTATACTTTTGGCTGGTATGTATTGGAGTGTGTTGTACAGTGTCGACACTGCTGCCAGTCTATCCACACATTGATCAGCTGGCTGTGGTACGGACCTGCAGTGTTGTGAATGCGTATGCGGTTTAATGTACATGATGCTGCTTACAGTCTACATGTGTGTGTGTTCAGTTTTGCTTAGTGTGTTAGCAGTGTGAGGTGGAATAAAACTATCGATTATACTCTTCGGAAAAATATCCTAGCATAGAGAAAAGCTCAACCATTTTCGTTCGATTCGTATTTAAAATTTTCTAATGAGCCAACGAAACATGGTGGTACAGGTATGTACAGGTAACGATGATAGATATTAGCTTAGCTCTAACAGCACACAGCACCACTCTGTTTTGTATTGTAAACGGGTGTTGCATTTCTTTTGCCTAATGCTTAAAATCGATCTGTATAGGTATGGTGTACAACAATGCAACAGAAATATACTCGAAACAAAAACCCAAAATACACAAGTTACGTTACACACCGTAGCCGTGTATGTAAGTGGCGTTCGTATTATTGTTTTGTATCGTGCCCTGTTCATCTTGACGATAGCTTTAGGAATTTCTAGTTAACAACAGCAGAAGCTTTCCAACGGTTCAGGAACAGGTAAACGTGAAGGTAAACGGAATTTATAGTTATTGTAACGATAGTTAGCCATCAGCACACGCCCATACCAAGGGTTGATATGATGATGTCCTTCCTATCTCAAAATGTTGTTTTGTTGCGATAAAGTTCTCCAAACAATGTTAGCTAACGTGGTGATGGTGGTGGTGCTACCAAACTGTTCTGTTTCGTCGCAGCATCGAGGATCGAGTCATGTTACGCATGTTACACTTTGAGGCCTGGTGCCTCACCATTACACAATGTCTGTCTGTCTGCTAATTTCTTCTCATGCTTGTGTGTGTGTTGTTGGTCTTGGTGCGGCCATGTAATGTTACCATGTTTTGCTTTTTTTTTTATAAAAACTCTCTCCCACCAACGGGAGGAAAAATGTATCAAAATCGATTTTATACGTTTTGTTTGGTTTTGGTGAGTTGTTGTGGCAGAGTGTACACAGATGAAAACAGATGTGTGTGTGTGGGGGACTATGTTTGTTTGTGGTTTTACCGTTGTCGTCTTCTGCTTCTTTTTCTTCTTCTTCGACCTGTTTCCCATGACAAGGACATTGACAATGACACACTGATACAAAGAACATCGAAAGACACACCGATTGATGACAACAATATGATGGATGCTTCTTGCGTGCGACAATGGCGGATGGGTCGGTACGGTTTGTTAAAATGGCGATCGCTTTCGGCTATGCTTCGGTTCGGTATGAAAGGGCGAGGGTCCGGGAAAGGTTTCTGGCCGGATCGGGTCGTGGGTAGCTAGCTGGGTTAGACACGATGTAGCGCGTTGGCGGGTTTCGGTGATGTGATGTGCTAGAAAGACCGTGGAGACCGTGTGTGCGTGTTGTTCAGTACTTGAGATACTTGGTGTGACGCCGCGTCTTCTTCACCACTGGCAATCCGTCCAGCCGGCCATCCGAATAGTACGAACAGTCGAGCAATTTTCACCAGAATGACAGGGGCCGTGAGGTGCTCTTCAGTTTATAGCGCGCCCGCCGATAGTCCTGTGCATCGAGCCGATACAGTGGTGATATCTTAACGCCCGTCTTCTCCGGTATGATCTGGAACCGTGCCTGCGGGTCCTTGGTGGACTGTGGCCGGGCGGCATTACGTCGCGCTGCGGAAGCTATCGACGCAACGGACGGTTTGGCGGGATGTACCGTGAGAGGCCGCTTGGTGGACGACGGATCGCCGCCGCCGCCGCCGCCAGTCGCAGTATGACGGTCGGTGCTGGCAGCTCCCAGCGGTCTGGCGGCGGAGCTAGCCACAATATTCATCTTTTTCGTGGGAATATTTTTAAGGTAGTTCTGCTCGACGTGACAGTTTAGGGGCGAGTACTTGTTCGGCTTGTAGATGGAAAATATGTTGTTGAGGAAGCTGATCGCATTGGTGTTGCCGCTGATCGCGTTACCTGCTGCGTCGAGCGACTTGGCACTGCTTGGTTCATGCTGCTGCCTGGCTGCCCCAGGTTGGTGGCCCTTGTCCGAAAGGTGGCCAGAATCGTCGGCAGCTCTCTTGTCCCGATCGGCCGGATACACTTTGTGTCGGGAGCCTTTGGTTCGGGGTGTGGTGTTGGAGCGATGATGCTGGTGGCTGTGGCCGTGATTGTTCGCCTTACCGATACCACCTTCCCGGTAGTGGTAGTGATCCCGGTGGTACGGATCGTCATCGTGGTAGATATCGATGACCGTGCCATTGTTGTAGCAGCGGCTGAGATTCACGTTCTTCACCTTCTTCGAAGGAGCCGCCGTCCCGTGCCCGGCCATCGCACTCCGTCCCGCCGCACTCTTGCGCTCCTCCAGTTCGCTCGGTGACGTCGGCGACGGTTTCTCCAGCTCTTCCCAATACTTTTCAAAGTCAAAGTTAAAATCATCCAGCTCCAGGTCGGTCGAGTCGGACGAGGTGTCGTCGAACCGGTTCGGTGGCTTCACTTCTAGCATGCTTTTGTTCTTTGGTGGCGTACTGGGTGCTTTTAGGAGAAAGCGTCCACCGTCTGGCAGCGGCCGATGATGGTTCCGATCGATGCAGCAGTTCTGGTTGAAAAAATCTTCAAACGATCGCCGATAGTTGTCGGTGTACTGAGCGTCCGCGTACTTGGACACCCGGTCGAGCCGTCCGCGAAGCAACTGCTTCGATCGTTGGCCATCTCGATACAGATTGGCTACCTGGCCCGTACCGACACGCGACGGATGACCGTACAGTTCGCGGGCTACACCACCATAGTCACCGCATGCGATCGAATGGCGATCCTCGGCGTAGAGTGTGTTCAGATCACTTTCCACTTCTTCCTGATCTTCCCGATCACGGTCTTCCTCGTCTTCCTCGTCCTCACCTTCGTCCTCGTCCTCGTCGAACAGATCAAAGTCCTCCTCCATGACGTACTGTGGCCGTGGTGCAATAGCATCACCTCCACCACCTGCTCCACCTCCTGCTCCACCTCCAACTCCTCCACCAACAACACCTGCGCGCAGATTGTTTCGATTGCGCAGGTTCCATTCGCTGATGATGTTGTTGTTGTTATGACGGTAAGTGATATTGTTGGTGCTGTGAATGTTGTTATTGTTATTGTTTACGTTATTGTTGTGTAGATTATTGTTATTGTAAAAGTTCTTCTCATCTTTGCTGAAGCACGTCTCGTTGAAGCAACCTTCGCGATCGCACAACCGTACGACCGCTCGGCCACCCTCAGGATGCCGCCGCCGATGGCTGGGAAATTCCGGCATCTCGAAGCTGTTGCGATTGTACAGCTTTGCCATGTTGAACCCGACACCCATACTGCGCGACGTGCTGAACGAGTAGGATTTCGGTATTTTGGGATAACGCTCAGTCCAACCGCCATCTCGCTCCAGCCCATCACCCAGCTCGTCTATGTCCCGCATTCGGTTCACTCCGAAGCAGCAGCTGTTTGACTTTGGATAATTGTGCCGACGCTCGAAATGCCCGTCGATGGTAAAAATGCCATCGTCCTCGAGTCCGGCCATGCTCATGTTACCGTTAATGTCACGCCCACCAGAAGCTCCAGCCAGATGTGGTACGGGTCGCGGGAAACCTACGCCCAGCTCCCCATCCGAGTTGTCGATGGATTGATTCGAGTAGATATTCTCCGTGTACCAGTTAGGCTCTAGCGATGTTTTCCGAGGTCGGGGTCGCTTGACCGGGTAGTAGTTGAAGTGGTGTCGGTAAAGGATGCGCTCCTGGTTGTCGTACTTTAGCCTGTGCTCCACATTGTACTTGTGAGCCTTCATCATTTCCATCTTCTTTTCGCGGAACTTTTCCCACTTTTCCCAGCTACGATCGTACGATTTGTGGAAGTTGTTGCGACTCTCGCGGTGGTAGTGATGTCCGCCCGCGTGACATTGGTCTTTCTGATCCCGGCCCCCGTGTCGTTGGCCACCGGTGGGTGCTTCCTTTCTGCACGTTTTTGCGGCGACACCTGCCCCAGTACCTTTGCCCATGATACCTGTATGCTGTCGGTGGTCTTTATCACGATCCCGGTCGAGTTTTTCCTCTTCCGGTTGTCAGACCTCCTGTAAATACTTGACCGGACACACGCCCTGGCGGTTATCCGCTGAGCGTACCATAACCATACCGTTTACTTCCTCGCCAACCTGGAGAGAAGAAATAGAACGGTATTTGGGTGATGTTTGGTAACAGGATGATACCGCACACACAGCATACCTGAATAACGATTTGATCGCGTAGTAGTGTTAACGTTCCATCTCCACGCTCATTGTCTGTGACCTGTAGGTTGTGCGTGACCTGCAGTGGTTTTTCCGACGCTGCAAGCTTTGCACAGTATTTCGAGGGAAAGTAGCCAACCTTCCCGAGACACTTTCCTTTCCACCAGTCCGGATCGGATGTATCGATCACAGTGACCTGCAATTATGTTATAAACATCACGGTTCAATTGGGTCGATTTCGAACTAGAAAAAAATTGCATACCTTGTATCCGGCTTTTAAATCTAATTCATCCTGGTGGCGGGACTTGAAGTTGTACAGTACAACGTAGAGGTTTGTTGGTAGAAGACGATGGGATTTCTAGAATGAGTATGAATTTATCGATATTACTTTTCAGTTGCTATTTACCATTTACTTGATATTGTTAAAAAATGTCACATATTAGGGGAGTCGCATGATCTTGAAAGAAGGTGTATAGACCATCCCAATGGAATGGGATTCATCAATTCAGAAATGAGAGCGAATCAGCGTAGAAAGAAAATTCGATAGATGAAATTATGATCTGATATGAATCTTCGGCAGAACCTCCTGACATTTTTTTCATGCCACATTAATGGTTTTCTGTGACTTAATTTTATCGGTTCTGCTACCGTATCTACCACTGGGCAGACGAAATGTGCATCCAATCAATATTTAAACGTAAAACACTGTAAGATTCCTGGTCCTCAAACACATGGGCATGGTATTGTGGACGGGTTCACCACACGCTTTCCCACTCACGTCCAACAATCCGTATTTGTCTATTTCGCTATTGTTTCCTGTCATCTCTTTCGCACTTGCAGTGACTGAGGGATGGAGTACATTTGATCACGGTTCATATTCAAGACACACAGTTCATATAAGCTGTATGACACGAGAGTCACGCTCATGTGCTCATAAGACCACGTTCATGAATCTTCCTTATCCTTCGCTCGCCGTTGGTCTGCGATACAAATTCGGAACTTCTCTTCGCATCATTTGTCAGGTTAAATAAAGTAAGTTAAATAAGTATATATCTTACAAATCGAGCATTTGGTAAGGACAATTTTTGCCTTGATCTTGGTATAAACAGGTGGATCTTGGTATAAGCGATCCGTAGTTTTAGAGAGCTTTATAAGGAGGCGTCGTATAAGAATATCATAAGAGATCATCCTTTT
>KZ062471.1:109073-127867 GCA_002091835.1 Anopheles maculatus | reverse complement strand
TAGTTATTGTAACGATAGTTAGCCATCAGCACACGCCCATACCAAGGGTTGATATGATGATGTCCTTCCTATCTCAAAATGTTGTTTTGTTGCGATAAAGTTCTCCAAACAATGTTAGCTAACGTGGTGATGGTGGTGGTGCTACCAAACTGTTCTGTTTCGTCGCAGCATCGAGGATCGAGTCATGTTACGCATGTTACACTTTGAGGCCTGGTGCCTCACCATTACACAATGTCTGTCTGTCTGCTAATTTCTTCTCATGCTTGTGTGTGTTGTTGGTCTTGGTGCGGCCATGTAATGTTACCATGTTTTGCTTTTTTTTTATAAAAACTCTCTCCCACCAACGGGAGGAAAAATGTATCAAAATCGATTTTATACGTTTTGTTTGGTTTTGGTGAGTTGTTGTGGCAGAGTGTACACAGATGAAAACAGATGTGTGTGTGTGTGGGAGACTATGTTTGTTTGTGGTTTTACCGTTGTCGTCTTCTGCTTCTTTTTCTTCTTCTTCGACCTGTTTCCCATGATAAGGACATTGACAATGACACACTGATACAAAGAACATCGAAAGACACACCGATTGATGACAACAATATGATGGATGCTTCTTGCGTGCGACAATGGCGGATGGGTCGGTACGGTTTGTTAAAATGGCGATCGCTTTCGGCTATGCTTCGGTTCGGTATGAAAGGGCGATGGTCCGGGAAAGGTTTCTGGCCGGATCGGGTCGTGGGTAGCTAGCTGGGTTAGACACGATGTAGCGCGTTGGCGGGTTTCGGTGATGTGATGTGCTAGAAAGACGGTGGAGACGTGTGTGCGTGTTGCTCAGTACTTGAGATACTTGGTGTGACGCCGCGTCTTCTTCACCACTGGCAATCCGTCCAGCCGGCCATCCGAATAGTACGAACAGTCGAGCAATTTTCACCAGAATGACAGGGGCCGTGAGGTGCTCTTCAGTTTATAGCGCGCCCGCCGATAGTCCTGTGCATCGAGCCGATACAGTGGTGATATCTTAACGCCCGTCTTCTCCGGTATGATCTGGAACCGTGCCTGCGGGTCCTTGGTGGACTGTGGCCGGGCGGCATTACGTCGCGCTGCGGAAGCTATCGACGCAACGGACGGTTTGGCGGGATGTACCGTGAGAGGCCGCTTGGTGGACGACGGATCGCCGCCGCCGCCGCCGCCAGTCGCAGTATGACGGTCGGAGCTGGCAGCTCCCAGCGGTCTGGCGGCGGAGCTAGCCACAATATTCATCTTTTTCGTGGGAATATTTTTAAGGTAGTTCTGCTCGACGTGACAGTTTAGGGGCGAGTACTTGTTCGGCTTGTAGATGGAAAATATGTTGTTGAGGAAGCTGATCGCATTGGTGTTGCCGCTGATCGCGTTACCTGCTGCGTCGAGCGACTTGGCACTGCTTGGTTCATGCTGCTGCCTGGCTGCCCCAGGTTGGTGGCCCTTGTCCGAAAGGTGGCCAGAATCGTCGGCAGCTCTCTTGTCCCGATCGGCCGGATACACTTTGTGTCGGGAGCCTTTGGTTCGGGGTGTGGTGTTGGAGCGATGATGCTGGTGGCTGTGGCCGTGATTGTTCGCCTTACCGATACCACCTTCCCGGTAGTGGTAGTGATCTCGGTGGTACGGATCGTCATCGTGGTAGATATCGATGACCGTGCCATTGTTGTAGCAGCGGCTGAGATTCACGTTCTTCACCTTCTTCGAAGGAGCCGCCGTCCCGTGCCCGGCCATCGCACTCCGTCCCGCCGCACTCTTGCGCTCCTCCAGCTCGCTCGGTGACGTCGGCGACGGTTTCTCCAGCTCTTCCCAATACTTTTCAAAGTCAAAGTTAAAATCATCCAGCTCCAGGTCGGTCGAGTCGGACGAGGTGTCGTCGAACCGGTTCGGTGGCTTCACTTCTAGCATGCTTTTGTTCTTTGGTGGCGTACTGGGTGCTTTTAGGAGAAAGCGTCCACCGTCTGGCAGCGGCCGATGATGGTTCCGATCGATGCAGCAGTTCTGGTTGAAAAAATCTTCAAACGATCGCCGATAGTTGTCGGTGTACTGAGCGTCCGCGTACTTGGACACCCGGTCGAGCCGTCCGCGAAGCAACTGCTTCGATCGTTGGCCATCTCGATACAGATTGGCTACCTGGCCCGTACCGACACGCGACGGATGACCGTACAGTTCGCGGGCTACACCACCATAGTCACCGCATGCGATCGAATGGCGATCCTCGGCGTAGAGTGTGTTCAGATCACTTTCCACTTCTTCCTGATCTTCCCGATCACGGTCCTCCTCGTCTTCTTCGTCCTCACCATCGTCCTCGTCCTCGTCGAATAGATCAAAGTCCTCCTCCATGACATACTGTGGCCGTGGTGCAATAGCATCACCTCCACCACCTGCTCCACCTCCTGCTCCACCTCCAACTCCTCCACCAACAACACCTGCGCGCAGATTGTTTCGATTGCGCAGGTTCCATTCGCTGATGATGTTGTTGTTGTTATGACGGTAAGTGATATTGTTGGTGCTGTGAATGTTGTTATTGTTATTGTTTACGTTATTGTTGTGTAGATTATTGTTATTGTAAAAGTTCTTCTCATCTTTGCTGAAGCACGTCTCGTTGAAGCAACCTTCGCGATCGCACAACCGTACGACCGCTCGGCCACCCTCAGGATGCCGCTGCCGATGGCTGGGAAATTCCGGCATCTCGAAGCTGTTGCGATTGTACAGCTTTGCCATGTTGAACCCGACACCCATACTGCGCGACGTGCTGAACGAGTAGGATTTCGGTATTTTGGGGTAACGCTCAGTCCAGCCACCATCTCGCTCCAGCCCATCACCCAGCTCGTCTATGTCCCGCATTCGGTTCACTCCGAAGCAGCAGCTGTTTGACTTTGGATAATTGTGCCGACGCTCGAAATGCCCGTCGATGGTAAAAATGCCATCGTCCTCGAGTCCGGCCATGCTCATGTTACCGTTAATGTCACGCCCACCAGAAGCTCCAGCCAGATGTGGTACGGGTCGCGGGAAACCTACGCCCAGCTCCCCATCCGAGTTGTCGATGGATTGATTCGAGTAGATATTCTCCGTGTACCAGTTAGGCTCTAGCGATGTTTTCCGAGGTCGGGGTCGCTTGACCGGGTAGTAGTTGAAGTGGTGTCGGTAAAGGATGCGCTCCTGGTTGTCGTACTTTAGCCTGTGCTCCACATTGTACTTGTGAGCCTTCATCATTTCCATCTTCTTTTCGCGGAACTTTTCCCACTTTTCCCAGCTACGATCGTACGATTTGTGGAAGTTGTTGCGACTCTCGCGGTGGTAGTGATGTCCGCCCGCGTGACATTGGTCTTTCTGATCCCGGCCCTCGTGTCGTTGGCCACCGGTGGGTGCTTCCTTTCTGCACGTTTTTGCGGCGACACCTGCCCCAGTACCTTTGCCCATGATACCTGTATGCTGTCGGTGGTCTTTATCACGATCCCGGTCGAGTTTTTCCTCTTCCGGTTGTCAGACCTCCTGTAAATACTTGACCGGACACACGCCCTGGCGGTTATCCGCTGAGCGTACCATAACCATACCGTTTACTTCCTCGCCAACCTGGAGAGAAGAAATAGAACGGTATTTGGGTGATGTTTGGTAACAGGATGATACCGCACACACAGCATACCTGAATAACGATTTGATCGCGTAGTAGTGTTAACGTTCCATCTCCACGCTCATTGTCTGTGACCTGTAGGTTGTGCGTGACCTGCAGTGGTTTTTCCGACGCTGCAAGCTTTGCACAGTATTTCGAGGGAAAGTAGCCAACCTTCCCGAGACACTTTCCTTTCCACCAGTCCGGATCGGATGTATCGATCACAGTGACCTGCAATTATGTTATAAACATCACGGTTCAATTGGGTCGATTTCGAACTAGAAAAAAATTGCATACCTTGTATCCGGCTTTTAAATCTAATTCATCCTGGTGGCGGGACTTGAAGTTGTACAGTACAACGTAGAGGTTTGTTGGTAGAAGACGATGGGATTTCTAGAATGAGTATGAATTTATCGATATTACTTTTCAGTTGCTATTTACCATTTACTTGATATTGTTAACAAATGTCACATATTAGGGGAGTCCCACTATCTTGAAAGAAGGTAAATAGACCATCCCAATGGAATGGGATTCATCAATTCAGAAATGAGAGCGAATCAGCGTAGAAAGAAAATTCGATAGATGAAATTATGATCTGATATGAATCTTCGGCAGAACCTCCTGACATTTTTTTCATGCCACATTAATGGTTTTCTGTGACTTAATTTTATCGGTTCTGCTACCGTATCTACCACTGGGCAGACGAAATGTGCATCCAATCAATATTTAAACGTAAAACACTGTAAGATTCCTGGTCCTCAAACACATGGGCATGGTATTGTGGACGGGTTCACCACACGCTTTCCCACTCACGTCCAACAATCCGTATTTGTCTATTTCGCTATTGTTTCCTGTCATCTCTTTCGCACTTGCAGTGACTGAGGGATGGAGTACATTTGATCACGGTTCATATTCAAGACACACAGTTCAGGGGGCGGCCCGGTGGTAGATGCGACAGCGGCGCCGGTCTTCACACGCCAGGACCGGGGTTCAAGTCTCATCTGGGCCGTTCCCCCATAGTGAGGACTGACTATCCAACTATGCGGTAACAATAAGTCTAGTAAGCCAGAAATGGCAGGCATGACCTAAGAGGTCGTTAGGCCAAGAAAGAAGAAGAAGTTCATATGAGCTGTATGACACGTTCATGTGCTCATAAGACCACGTTCATGAATCTTCCTTATCCTTCGCTCGTCGTTGGTCTGCTATACAAGTTCGGAACTTTTCTTCGCATCATTTGTCAGGTTAAATAAAAGGAAGTATATATCTTACAAATCGAGCATTTGGTAAGGACAATTTTTGCCTTGATCTTGGTATAAACAGGTGGATCTTGGTATAAGCGATCCGTAGTTTTAGAGAGCTTTATAAGGAGGCGTCGTATAAGAATATCATAAGAGATCATCCTTTTTTGGTTTAATCTTTAGATAGTCAGGTGTTCCCTAGGGTAGTGTTTTGAGTCCCTGATTATTTCTTTTGCTCGTGACTGTGTTAATGTGCTTCATGTAAGAGGATCCTCATGTATGCTGATTATCTTAAAATCTACCTTCCTGTGTCCTCATCTACCGAGTCGTTTACAAAATTTCCGCGATGCCTCCTCTGTTTGGTGTAGTTTAAATGAACTTTAACTTTGTTCCCAGAAGTGTAATGTGATTTCGTTTGGTCCTTTGTAGATAAGATCCTTTGTAGATACATAATAATTTGCATCCTCGAATATGCTTGTGTTGTTTGGTCACTAGCTGGGTTGACAGCGAAGGCTACGTTAGAGTGTGGCCAGTACAAGTACACGTGACTTGCAACTCGACGAGGCGACTGTTCCCTCCTATCCCTATCACTATCGCTTATTAGATCTTGATTCCCTGCATATCTGTCGTTCGAACTTCGAATCCTACTAAGATCTCTTCTGAATATCCCGTCGAGGCTTACGAATTATGGTCAGAATGATGTTCTCCTTAGAGCGCAAGTATCATTTAAAAACTCTCAAAATTTTGTCTGACTATAATATTTCGTTGTCACTTTTTCGTTCCCGTCTTCGTGTTTCCTCTACCCAATCTTTTCGTTAAGTTAGTTTTAAGATACATTGATTAGTCTTAAATAATAAATAAATTAATATATAAGCATCCTAAATAAATAAGAAATATCTGTCGAATATGTCTAACAAAAATAAAAGTTTTATACGATTTTTGCCTACAGTCCTGTCAACGGATTTGATTGGGGATTCCCAATTTCTGCTTTAGGCCTCCTAGAGGCTTGATCCGCCACAATGTTCAGCCAAAAGTGTGCTTTAAAATGATTTGGAATTCGATATATCTGTTTCAAGAATTCCTTCTTACTGTATGGAATATTATATCGATTCTATCGCTACTGCCGAATCATTCCCAATAATTTACGGACCTGTTCTACAACTACCAGTGCATATCTTGGAAAGTTGTTAGATACCATTGCATTTCAATATCTCCCATATTTTCGTGAGCAAGAAAACGGGAAGTGCATTTCATAAATAAAGTTTCAAAGTTACGCAGTAGTTTCATTCTATCCGCATCACTCCGCGTTACTTTGTTCGAAAATCAATATTCACAGAAACCTCTTGCACAGAAATTTTTGGAACAGCTCATAAAATGGCAAACAGGACGGCAAAGAAACTTTTCATTCGTTTTGCCGAAGCAAAACGGCTTTCGGAAAAATGTGTGTACACTCGCTTCTTTATCCACTTAGCCGTGTTTGCTCCCCTAGCGACATTTACCTGATTTTGACGTACCGGTGATGGGCAGGGCGAAGTGCTGGCCGACGAGAGGCTTTTTTCGATTTCATCCGGCAGATCAACGGAACCGGTCTTCATGCCACGCGTAGCGTACAGGAATTTTCGCTGCGTACCCGAAGGGCTGGAAGGTGCTGCGATGGTATTCGATACGATGCAATAAGACGAAATGTGAGGGCACGGAATGATTGTTAGGCTTAGGCTTAGCCGAAACATTTGTAGCGCGGTACAGAAACAGCCGAAAATTCGATAAATCGTTTGATCTGTACCACCGCTCTATTGCTTGGAAGGGAACGGTGCGCACAGAGAAAAAAAAAACCAAGAAGAAGAACAAAAGAAAAAACAAACATTGTCCAAGGTGCGCAGGACAAAACCGGCGGGAAACAGGTGCGTTGGTGAATAGGAGAAAACGGGAATGCTTTAAATAATATAAGGAACTCGGAACATCAGGACACGTAAACGGGGCACGGAGGATGGAAAAACGATAAAGGACACATCAGCTGGGTTAACAATGGGTGCATCTCGTGGCCACTAAGGTTGGCCGGCTAGAACCGATGATGGGGTTGATGAGTTTGTTGGCGCCTCTGCCAATACTTACAGTGTAACCTACTATTGTTAGATGGCGGCGTGCTGTGTTCTAAGTGACCACCAGAACCTCCGTGGCCACCGTGACCGGTCGGTCCCGGAAGTCGCCGTCGAATTTGCCCATGCAATTCGGACGATTCTGGTGAGTCCAAGCTGAGTGATTTCATTCTAAGGTTCAGCTTTTGGCGTCGAGGTGAATGCGGTGCTACAATATCAGTAATTACACGATACACAAGGAATTATTTTACGTTTTACCGCAGCGGCGCAGCCCCGGACAGGGCTGGGAAGGGCGCAAAAGCAAAAGCGTTCGAAACACACAAATAAAGCTAAAAAGCGATCAAATAAAAAAAAAAACGGTCTAACACCAGTGTGTTAAAGATAAGCGTGAAACATGCAGTAAGGGTTCGCTTTTTGTTTTTTTGCTGGACAACAGAAAAGCCGCCCGAAAGTATGCAATCTGCAATAACAAATGTGGTGTTGTTGTGTTGTTTGTTGAAGCAAGTTTGGGTGTCGTTTGATTGCACAATTCGGTGCCAAGAAGCGATCGGTGAGTGTTTGTGATGACTCAATCGATACAACCGTGTGTGTGTGTATGTGTGCGCGTGTGTGTATGTGTTGGCTCAATTAAAGCACGGTGTATTAAAGCGGTGCAAACATGTTCACTATTTAAACACATTTCGGTGTAGATCAGTTGCATTCCGGATTGCATTCTAAATGCCTTTAAAAAAAGTTCTACGCTTGTTGCATGTGAAATGCATGTTACGCGTTTATACTGCCCAGTGCAAGCAAAACAATCTATTTGATGTATGTGAAAAGCACACCAACACACCGTCAGGCACCATTCACGGAATCATGTTTGATAGGCAGTGTTGTGTATAAAAAACAATAAAAAAAAAGCCGAGAAAACCGTAAATACAGACTGATATGCTTTTTACATGTAATCAATGAAAAGTATCGCTCGGATAAAATGAATTTGCCCGCCCCCGGTTTTTTGTCCCATCTTGCATCACCCAACACACACACACATACGTGTGCCAGGATCACATCGATCACAGCATCCGAGTGTGGGGAGCATCACGAGCGAAATGAGGTTGATTATTTGAAGCGATGATATATTTGCATTATTCAACAGTGATTATAAAATCATACAGGGTCGCGTCATAAAAGCGCGACATGATTTATGCTGCCAATCGTTCGGTCATGCACACGGGATACCGATTGCTGCTGACGCCTGTACAGCGGAGGTTTTTTTTTTGATGAAATAGAACTTTCGATCGACTTTCGCCCGCTACTCATTGAGCCGAAATGACGAAGATATTTCGTGGGGGGTTTTTGGTTTTGTTTTGTACGGGACGTTGTTAAAAGCGTTTTGCTGTCGAAAAATGTTAAACAACAGAGATTGAGCGAGATTGAGACGAAAGTAGAAGAAAATGATTTGTTTTTAAATGGTTAAGAATGCAAGCTACTTGGTGTGAGCGATAGATCATGCATAGAACGACAAGTAGAACGACTAAAGCATGCAACTTTTTGTTTGGGAAACAATAAAGTTTTTACTACTTACTGTACATCGAAAACACACAAAGTATACCTACTATAAGAGCGTGCTGTATTGGGAAGGATCTGTACTCA
Source organism: Anopheles maculatus (assembly GCA_002091835.1). Classification (NCBI taxonomy): domain Eukaryota; kingdom Metazoa; phylum Arthropoda; class Insecta; order Diptera; family Culicidae; genus Anopheles; species Anopheles maculatus. The sequence continues at coordinate 119,282 of KZ062471.1, read as the reverse complement.
AAATGTTTAATATTTCAATAATTTTTGTTGCGATTGTTACAATGTATCAGCGAATTACAGTAATCTAATGTGATGTAATTTTATATTGTAGATGTTGTTATGTGGCAAGTTGAGTTATCAGTCAAGTGTAAAAAAGGAAGGAAAAATGATTCCTTCCAATGTTCCGTTCATCCTATTTGAATTTGAACATTGGTTAGATTTGTTGCTTTGAGGCCAACATTGAATTTCATTTTTGTGTGTCCGTTGATCATGTGAGCGCACTGTAAGCGTGCACGCCACATGGAATGCCCGGCGTACAGTTTGGCATAGAATAATCATAAAAATAAACGATTCAACGATAACCAGCGTACCATTCATTTTGCAGCGCACTGTAACCGTTTACTTGCATCTCGGCAGCAGTCGGTGCCGGTTCACCAGCTGGCAGTATCGCGTGTTTTTGGGAGCCCAGTGCCTTTTTTTTCATACTTAATCCACGAGTTTTCTTTCATTACCCGAATGCTGTCGTCCCCTGTCGCCCGAGCAGCACTACCGTACCGATATGTTCGTAAGAAACAAATGGATTCTGATGTTGGCGAGAATCCCTCAACACGTGGAGCGCGCACCTCCATCACGACCAGCCATCCGGCGTTCCGGACGCTCGTTCGTTCGTTCGTTAGCAGTGTGCGGAAAAGATGAAACAAACAGCCAGTCAGGCGCGGAGCATAATGGGCAGTATGTTTGTTTCTTTTGTATAATACGTATTTTAATGATCCGGATCCCGATCCATCGAACCATTCGCCAGACCGAAACCGGAACGAGCGTTGGGTTGGAACAGCGGGGGGGTAGCGTCGGTGCCGGGTACGGGCAGGCGAAAAAGGCTCGTCTAATTTGTGCAAATACTCCCGAGATCAAATTTTCATATTCAACCTTAATGTGTTTCCTTGTATCTTTGGTGGGTGCCCGGTGCCGGGCGCTGTACCTCATTTGCTTACGAATGTAGGAAAGGAAAGCTTATCCGACTGACACACAGGCCCCGCCATTTCGGGCCGGCTGGTAGTTGGTGTAGTGTGCAAAAATGATGGCGGCCACCAATTGAAACATTAAGCTGGTGTGTAAGATCACGGCATTATGAAAGGAATGGGACGCACTGAGCAAAACACAGCAGAGCCAAAGATGAGAGTAAAGTACACAAGACGCACGACCAAATGTGTTGTGCAGCAACGATAAAGCGTCATTTGTGATGCAGGAAGAAAACGTTAACGGCGTTGAAGGCGTTGAATGATCACTGTAAGACCGATCGACCGTCAATCCTGTTGTCAATGTAGTGCGTTTCGGATGTTTAGCATTCCAGTCGGAAGATCTAACCCACCGTCGAGGATTGCGCGATATTTATTGTGTTTCTTCGGGGGTTGTTTGACTCACGTGCCGGCTTGCTGTTGCATCTAGCGACAAATTGTACAACGTGTGTACCTGGTGCGTGTATTCAAAGTTCGAGCGGTGAGAGTGTGTGTGCTCTCGGTGTGGCAGCTTGTGGGCTTGTGTGGTTTCATTACCGGCAGAAGGAAATACAACAGACAGAAGCGTGGGGGAGCAAGATGTTGGAGACCGGGGACGGGGTTTTTCGGTAGCATTTAGTAGAGACTTCGCTATTCGTATTTATCACAGTCCGTTCGATAACCGTTTTTCGCTAATCTGTTTTTGCTTTAGCCGTGCGAGAAATGCTGGATGGACGCTCCAGCCGACTTTCATCGTACGAAAAAAAATGCGTCACATAGCATATAGGGACTACGGGTCGCTACGTGTGTATGTGGGGGGAAATAGAGCGTAAACAGTGCTAACGTATGCATTAGAAAAAATGAGTAATATGAAATTACAAGAGATAACTAGTGAGTGAAACTAGTGGCACGTGTACTCCTTCCAGGGCGGTCCAGTCCTTACGTCTGTTAGACAGCATCTTAGCCATTGCTAACGGAAAACAACTATTGGTATGAATCTACTAGCATCAGTGCAGAGGTCTCCAGGTCTCTAAATGACGCTTTATGAAAAATTTTAGCCAACAATCTTCTTCTTTCTTGGCTTAACGACCTCTTAGGTCAAGCATAGTTGGACAGTCAGTCCTCACTATGGGGGAACGGCCCAGATGAGACTTGAACCCCGGTTCTGTCGTGTAAAGACCGGCGCCGCCCTAAAAATAGTCAACAATGTATTTGCCTTTTTTAGACTTCTAGGCTAAAAATTGGTTAACGAGCGGCCAAAATGGACAAAAGACTCATTCAGAAAGTCAGTTGTTTGATGGGAAATCTTGACAGTTGGTAGGTTGGACCCAGCAAATACAAAGCTGGATGTAGCGATGGCGTTGATGACTCCACCCAAAAGGCCGAGATCTTGAATGGGTAGACGACGGCGCTAGACCGTGAGCGTTATCGAAAATTATTACGGAAGGCCAAGACCATGAAGCGGTTGTAGCGTCTGATTGGTAAGTAAAGTCTGTGAATATGATAACGGTTTCACTGAGTCTTGATGTCTTCTTGATGTTTCGGATGAATGCTCTAATATCAGAGATCAGATACCAGATATCAAAATATGGCCAAATATCAAAACGGTACAGCTACCTGAGCCAAAGAGTTTTCTTATCAGTTTATAGTCTAATTTAACTGTTTTAGCCATAGCTGCTGCAAATCTATTGATGATCAGTGGCGGATCAAACCGTTTTGTGGCCCTGAGCGGTAAGGAAGTTGGGGCCCAATGCTTCTTGAGTTTTCGATGGGGGGGTAGTATTGAGCTGAATTTTTTGTATAGTAAAAGGGCCCCTTGTGCAGAAACGAGGCCCTCTTCAAAAGTGTCCCGGTACCTGAGGAAATCAGGAGGCCCCTTACAATATGCTTGTCTAAAACGTCGTGCCGGGGTGGGGGTGCGCCAGCGGGAATTACGGCGAGGCCCCCCTAACCGGCGAGGCCCCCCTAACCGGCGAGGCCCCGAGCGGCCGCTCCCTCCGCACCTAGGTTGATCCGCCACTGTTGATGATGCTGTAAAAATGTAGTTGTCAGTATATGTAAGATACGGTACGGCAGAACCATCCTTAAAAGCTCTTCATTTTTTCAATGCATATGCCATCGCACCGATACCACTGCTTGTTTGAGCTCAGGGACAAATGATTGAAAATGCAATGTAAGGAAAGGATGGGAACGAAGGAGCGTTTCGTTGAAGCTCGTAAAGATTTCGCGTCCTGCTACATTGAACCGAAGAAACAACATACAATCAAATAATAATCCACCTGAAAGCGTTAACCCTGTACCTGTTTGTCTGTCGTATTTGGTTTCTATGTTTCGTTTCAATATAATTGGGAAAACAAATGTTAAACGTAAGGTGTTACATTACTAACGTGTCGTAGTTTACTGCTTCGAACATTATTTAGTGAACGATTTATATAGCCCGAACGTGTGACTAGCGGCGATTCTATAACACAATCGATCGATCGCCCTGTTTTTTTGTGATCGATAAGCGGGATCGGTTTTTTTTTAAGTTAAGAATGTCTTTAAATCTTTAAGTAAACGCTTTAAGCAACGGGCATGTGAACAAGCTATGGCAGCATTGCACAATGCACCAATCGTACAACTATGTATATGCGTTCGTGAGCCTGTTTTTCGATAGCATTTTACACTCGCACCAAGCGGCAAACGCTTCACACTGTGCCACGGATGTGCACAAGATAAAAATTGTCGTTAAAAAAATAATAAAAAGAACAGAAAAGAAATCCCAACCCCCTGTTAATAATGCCTTTCGGTATATTCGGTTTGTCGAGCTTTTGGGGGGGCTTAACAATGTCAGTGTGTGGATGTGTGTGTGTGTGGATATCAGGATGGCAAACTAACTAATGTTAACCGGCGGTCTACTGTCCTTTCTCTGCTTGCTTAAGACTAAACTCCCATAGTTAACTCATAGCATTGTTAGCCTTTTGTGTGTGGGCTCTTCTGTTTTGTTTTTTTTGCTCGGCCTTGCTGATACCGATTGACGCTTCACTTCTTTCGTTTGCCATCTTTTTTGCCCGCCTGCATCTCCTCGGGTGGTGGTTCTTCCACCACAAAGCAAAGTGGTTGACCGAATGGACGGGTCGAAATCATAATGTCATCCTCTTCCGCTAGAACAATAGTAGAGAAAATAATAAACACCGTACAATTACACCAGACGTTCGACTGAGATTCACCACCCAAACCAATGATGGTGGAGTTGGGTTAACGTTCAAACCATTCACGGGCAAACCACGCAAGTTTTGATGCAATTAACTGGTCTGCGAAAGCGATTAGTCCACGTGTGCAGTTCGGGTTAGTGATCGAGTGTAACGATCTTCAGTGTTTAGCTTCACAAAATCATTTCAAAATGCTGCTCAAATAGTTAATCCAGCAAACAGGAGCGTACCGATGTTAGTAAAGGTTAACGAACAAGCCAGCAAAAACACAAAAAGCTTGTTTCAAACATTTTGCAGCTCACTTGACCGACCGCATGATGTGTGCAAACATTCCGCCCCGGCACATGATGACGCGCGGACAATAAAGTGAGCGAAAGGAAACCGATTTCCCAAACGAACAATAGCGGTCCCTAAGATGGTTGGCTGGCTGGGCGCGGAGGCGTTTTTCTGCCTTTCTTTATTAAATTGTGTAGCGTGAAAGTGGGAAGCGAGGATACCGGGTGAAGCAAAAAGACAAAACACAGGATGTGGAAGAAATAATAAAGCGGGACGAGAAATCATCTGTAGAGCGTCTCTAATTGGTTTTCCATCATCATCATCATCATCATCATCGTCATCATCGTCGTCGTCTATCGGTGTTTGTTCGAGTCGCCCCCTCTTCTGCGACGGTATATCGGCAACAGTGGAAACGCGATCGATCAATCGATGTCGGATGTGTGCATTTATGTGGTAACAGCATAAAACCCTGGCTGCCATTTTGGTATGGAGAGGTGGATGTGGTGGACAGATTCTCTGGTGGGTTTGGTAGTTGGCACACAGGTTTGGTTTAGCGGCCGACAGGAGTCGTACATAAAATCACAACACACTCAAAAACACATTACACGACTAGATGGCTTCATGGTCACAGCGAGAACAAGCGAGCGCAATGCGATGATGCAGCTGCTGCATCTCTGCATCGGAAAAACGAGGGTAAGTACAAACATGGCTTAGGTCGTGCGAAACATCAACAACAACAACACGACACAACACAACACAGGAACACATACAACGGGGTAGGTAGTTGTGGTAGTTGTGGGCCGCGAGTTTTGCATACAGATGATGTGGGTCACAAAATCGGCCAAATGCCGGTGCTAAGTGGAAAGCAATTTTAATACCCTGTCTATGTGTGTGCAACACGGCAAATGTGCCCCCAAAAATGATGTAGTTGCGAGGGACGCACAAGGTATTAAAGCGCACAAACTTGTCGTGCCGTTGTTAGCATTGGTTGATCGGGCTTTAGAACAACAAACGGTCGGCAAAACAACAAAAACACATGATAACAACAACAACAGCAAGCCAGCAATGCGCTTCAGAACAGCTAGATAGAAGTGTAAGACATTCAAATTCCATTATCGACACACGCAAAGACGTAAAAAGGTAAAAGTTTGATCAAATGCACAATGGGGAAAACGGAACAGAAAATCTGAGCATCTAGGGTATGGATTGGCAAATGCAAAAACGACGAGTAGTTGTCACAAAAACAAAACAAAAAAAGAAAGGAAAGAAAACTAAAGGAAATCAAAAATTTAAACCAAAACCAGGATCTGCAATTAATTACTTTCAGGTAGCGAGATCGATCGGTGCTGTGCCGATCGTAGCCGCAGTATGCCGAAGCCGGACATAGGTCGGAAGCCTGCAAACAGTCGACGCCTCGCACCGGAATCGATGATGGCCGCCGCCTGGTGCATGTTTGGGTTTGTGGGTACGCGTATATCTGCAGGCCAATATGGGAGGGAGGGACAAAACAAGTGACTTTTAATGCGGGTATATGCGGGTCTATGTATATGGTCCCGACAGATGTATTTCGGTGTGTGGTAAAGCGATGTTGATGAGAATATATATGTGTATGTGTGTATGTGTGTGTGTGTGTGTGTGTTTGGGGGTGAATCACACCGAACGAGTGAACGATTTATAGTATCCCATTTCATACCGATACCAGGTCCGTTGTGCGTTGGTGAATGGTGGGTTTTCGAAAAAAGTAATTATGTGTGGCAGAAGCCTTTTTGTTTTGCGTGTATTGTGTACCGTCGTGTGTATCGGATGTTGAAGAGATCAATTATTTGATTAGCTTGCCCCGATTATGCACTGTCATTGGAACGGGGTTTTTGTTTTTGGTTATGTTTTCTGATCGTACTCAGTCAGAGTGCGCAAATGATCGAAGCGAGACCGAGATTGGGCTGTGTAACTGTGGGAAAGCATTAAGTTTGTAATTTCGATGTATCGATTGATCAAATAGCTAGGAAGCGATTATTTTGCAAATGTGGAAGCAATGAAAGAAAAAGAAAGGTAGAACGCAAGACCTTGTCCTACTGGGGACGGAAAGTTAGGGACGGAATGATCTTTTTTTTGTTATTTAGAGCTCACGAAGCATGGTTTTAAGTTTGATTTTTAACAGATTTGTTTCCTTTATAGAACACGTTGTGAAGAATGGTTAAAATTTGTTACGAATCTGGCAATGCTCCTACATTTGCTAGACTATGCAGACCGCTAGCGAAACAAGTGTATGGTGAAAGAAACAATATGATCTATAATAAAATCCAATTTTCTACCATTTCCGTAGAACAAATGGGTAAGTTCTAGAATAGTAACAATGCGTTCAACTCTACGGCGGTAGTAGATCTATGTACAGAAGAGGAAATAATACAACTCGCGTGCAAACTCGCGCTAAGAGCAAGAAGAAGAATATGTATGGAATAGCGAAAATAGAGAGAAGCATAGTAGTATCTACAGACTGCACTAGCATCAGCTGACCAAACTTGCAGTCAAGCTGAAAACGCACTACTACAGGGCAATAGTACAATAGGGGCAGATAGAGCGCGAAGAAGAACAAAATGGCATTAGAATGAAAGAGAGGAGAAAGAAAGAAAGAAAGTTTGACACAGCGCGCATAGAAGACAAACAGATTAAACAGAAGTAGCAACAAAACCAAACTGAACGGGACACGGGGTGCTGTGTAATAGTTGAAAATTAAACCGAAATGGCCAAAACGTAACATATAAAAAAGTAAGAGTTAACAGAGAGAGATAGAGCGAGAGAGAAAAAAAAACGAACGAACTAGTAATGAATAAAAAGCTCCGCAAATGGGGCGGAACACCGCGGACCTGAGCATGACATGTCCGTTGCAACGGGCGCAGTCAGTCCCTGTTTCTGGTGTGGATAATTTGGCCCCTGAGATTTGACTGGTCCCCGCCATGGCGCTCGGTCCGGATACTCAGGCACTTTCACTACGGGAATGTCTAGCGGAGGGTTCGCGACGGTTTGGTTGTGTCCGGCGGCCGCCGTCCCGGTCGCTGCTGGGCCCTTTGACGGATCGACAACAATTTTGCCGCTGGAAATTTCGCCCGCCTGCTTAAGGACCTGATATATCTGATCGACATCGGTTGGTTCTGTTGAGAAGGGGATCATGATGGGATTCGTTTGTGTTAGTTAGCTAGCTGCGTCCTGGTGTCTGGGTTTGGGATGCAGGACAACGGTAGAACCGGAAACGGAAGTCCAAGAGGTTGGAGAATGTGGAGCAGTGAGCAGGAAACAGTAGGATCAGAGAGACACACAGTATGGGACAGACAACAGAAGATTTTTGGGGTGTTTTTTTTTTGTGTGTGTTTTAGCAGGATGTTAGGGTCAAAGATATTTACACAGCACTGGCGAAACGAAACGTTACGTTTTAAAGTGGTAGAGTAACGTTACCGAATGTAGTGTGTCAGTTTAGTAACGCTTTTGTAGTGTAGTCGCGTTCGTATTTTTTGAGTACGATCATGCCCAGTTAGACGACTCACATTGCCGAATTGTACATTCGATGCGGGCCTAGCAAAGCTATTCCATAAAGGAGTTAAAGATAAATTACAACACTGACAATAACTGACATTTTGGGATACACATCATTCACACGATGAAAACTACTATCAGGCGCACAAGGCAACACAACTGTTGGTCACAGAACCCTACAAATGTCGCAGTAGTTGTTTGAGGTGTGAGCAGTGCCTTGCATAGCGTACGCGGCGGCATTATCGGAAGCGAGCGATTTTCGATGTAAGTAGTGTGTTGGTTAGTGTGTTTGTGTGTGTGTGTGTGTTTTTTCTTTCTTTCTTTGCGCTTGCCATTCGCTTCGACTAGTTGTTAGCATGTGGATGAATAATACCAACAAAAAAAAAAGAAACACACACACACAAGTACGATATGGATGGTACGGCAATATGTCGCTGGGCAAAACAGCATGGCCCTATGATTTCGGTAAGTGAAGGATATGAGAGGCCGTCCCGGTAAAATGCGGCCGGGTTGAAAAACAATACGAAACGAAAGATGCTGAACCGGAAGGCACATTGTTACTCACTTTCTTCCTCGACCTCGGTGGCACGGTTCTCGATTTCGGAGGTGCTCTTCTGGCGGCGAAGCAGCTTCTGCTTCACCTGACACTTTGGCAGCTGCGATGCACAGTCGGCGTGCACGTTCACCTTGCAGATACGGCAGCGTAGACCCTGTCGGGTGTGTCCTGTGTGTGTGTATGATGGGAAGAGAGAGAGAGAGAGAGAGAGAGAGAGAGAGAGAGAAGAAAATGAGAGAAGAAAAACGGATAATTCCATTACTCGTATATCCCCACACCCAGATACAGGTGTGGTTTGGGCCCGGTGTTCGTTCCCAGGGGGGAGAGCGAGAACGGAGAATCAATTAAAAATGCTTTCGTTAGCTGAATAATTACGTTAAAATGACACCTGTAGACAGTGCACACAATCGATGTATTGTATGGCATAATTCAGCAGCGCCAAGGAGCGGGAACCCGTGTGCATCAGGTGCAACGTGCTCCCATCGTAAAGCTGCCAAAGAATACAGCACAAAAACTGTCCGCAAACACAGAAAAAAAAAGATGGCATCATAATAGAACACGAGTTCATCTCGTCGTTGCTCGACTGGAGTCGATGTGTTTCAATGTCTATGGCCACTCATGGGAAAATTTGACATTATGCCAAGCACAGCACAGCACAAACAGCTCCAACTCGTGTGTTTCGGGTGTGCATTCATGTGTGTGTGTGTGTATGTGCTCAGCAGAGCCATCAGAACTGTTGTCGATGGTTTGAAATGAGTCTCCAGGTCCCAAAATGGGTGGTGCTGACCTCGGCCATTCCATGATCGTTCATAATTTATTTCGCTACAGAGCCGACGCTGCAGTGCACGTCCATCGACGGATCAATTCAACAGTGGTGTCCATAATTTGGAAATTAAATTATAATGCACGTTGTTATGTTCTTCAGCTGCATGCCGCTTTAAAAGATAGTGTGTACGTGGGCTCGATGCAAGACAGCTTCATGCAATCGCTTATTTACGGATAGTTGGTTTTGAAGCATGTGCGTTACGTTTACGGGCTTTCCGCTTTTATATTCATTTGAACAGAAGAAAGCTTAATTTGATTTATAAAATGATTCACTAAAGTCTGTAAATTTGATCAAAAACCGCGGCTCACGAAAGTAACCGATGCATGTACAATTGGTGGTTTTATTTCCGTATACGTAATCTCAGCCAATCGATTTATGTAGTCGAAAGTTCTATTGCTAAGGAAACCAACGTCGCTCTGAAGCTGCACCACATAGGAAACAGAAAACCAGTCGGTGCTTTATTGTGGTTCCGATTGTAGGATTTGAAAACTTCCGTCCCAATGGTGGTCAAAGAGCCAAAGTGAATTATTAAATGATGAAGCTAAAACGGGCCAAAACATGTCTCAGCCATCCGAGGCTTTTTGTCCGCTGCCATTCTTCATAAATGTAATACACATCGGCCACGGCCACTGACAGGCACGGGATTGGGAAGATGATTGAGTTCCGCATTTATAATTCAAAGCAAAAGCGGCATTCCACTGCACACGGCCAAACGACTTTCGGCCCTAACATGTATCCCGAAATTGTCGTAGTTCGTTTTCGCACACGGCCGGCAAAGTTATATGTGTTCTATTTCGGAACAAATAGAGCCGAATGAAAGAAAGAGAGAGAGAGAGAGAGAGTGAAAGGAAAAAAACC